>JACBOY010000160.1:0-87135 GCA_014706135.1 Phytophthora tubulina | reverse complement strand
TCGTTGAACTGATTGAAAGAGGCTCCGAAGACGCGTTGTTTGGTCTTCTGACGACTGCCAACCACGTTTCCTCGCCATTCGGCCTCACTGCCGCCTAGTTCATCAACGCACGTTTCCACGTCTGGAAGGACGATATCTGGCCCACACGATCTCGGTGCATCGTGATGTTACCATTACGATCTGGATCTGCTACGGTCTTGCTCATGTTCTTGCCGCTGTTGCCGAACCAAAGGGCTGCAACTCAAGCGCTTCGTCGTCAAGGTGGCGTGAGCAAGCGTATGGGTATGTGGATGATGGGAATATTGATGTTCGCACTGGCTTGGCTGACAATGGTGAACGTCCTGAGCATGAACCCTGCGACGAAGCGCTGGACGATCAGGGGAGGCTGTGTACCGAAGTCACATCACGCAAAGATGTGGTAAGTACCCACCAATTCTTGTTTCAAACATGCATAATATTCGGTAAAGGAGAAAGAAGATTGTCGATGTCTTGTCCAATGCCTTCATCATCAATGAAAGTTGTTTTAGCTACGCGTGATTAGCAATCCAATTTCGTAGGTGAAGCAAGGGTTCTTAACAAAGTCAAACTAACTTATGACTTCGGTGCGCAACCACCCGTGATCTCCCAGCACACCGTGGTCGTGTACATCGACAACAAGTTCACAATCGTCGCCCAAGCAATGGCAAAGGACATATAACTCATAGTGACAATACCCATCACCGCCAGTGCGCTGCGTCTCCGCTTTCTGGCGAGGAAGCAAAGACAGAAATGCCAGCGAAAGGAGCTTCATGGAGTAATAGATCCAGATCGTAATGGTCACATCGACGCACCAAGGTCGTGTCGGACTGAATGTCCTTCAGCCAGACTTGAAATGGCCGTTCACCAGCTTTGCCATGGGACGACCGAAAGGCGCGGTCAAGTTCGTAGTAGCCGTCAGCAGGCAGTACAGGCTGTATGGTACAGCACCTTCGTGGTCAGGTTCCGCCAGCTCCACCACCATATACGTTGCGACCATGATTCGGATGCCATCGGGCAGGTATTCAATCATGGGCGTGCCAAGCCAGAACCGTGAATTTCGGACGATATCCCACACAGTGAACATCGTCATGAAGCGTCGATGGAGAGAGCACCACACACCGTAACGATAATAATCGTACGACAGTTCCAGTCGAGGTCATACTTGCCGGTAAGTCCCAGGGTGATCGCGTAGAAGACCATGCCCGAAGTTGTTGATGAAAGGAGTGGCGTGCACCCAGTACATCTTGATATTACTCGAAGACACGGCGTTGAAACTATTGAAGACACCGGAGAAGCGCTTGTACGCTCATTGTATTCGCAGGTATCATACACAACAAATGTTAGGTTGTGCTTGGACGTATCTTCGAAACCCATTCACTCAATTTGTTGGAGCGCGAACGTTCTGTGCCGACATCACCGCGGAAAATGTAATTCCTTTCGATTCTAGCACTCGAAGGCTCGAAGGGCATTGAGGTGTCGAGAAATGCCGCGGAGCTCCGCCGCGCTTGCCACCGTTGCTTGGACTGGAGTCTTGGATAATCCCGTTGAGTGAGAAATGAGTGACAAAGTGCTGATTGGCTGAAAGCCAAACCCCTGATGAGTGACCAAGGGCACTGGAGAGAGGTGGTGTGCTCCACACTGGATCCGGATCCTATCCGACCAGTCATATCCGGATGGTATCCGGACAGTGGCTCTTCGAGTCCTCGCCGAGGGGTCGCCGAGAGCTCGGTGGTTTCATAACGGAAGAGTTTATATTAGATATTTGTATCGATGCATAGGATAGCAAAGATAAGTGATAAGCGCCCTATGCTCTCCTTGTTGCGCCCGTAGGGCGCAACAAGGAGAGCAGAATTCCCCTCCGATCGCACAAGAGTCAAGTCCGCTGCGGTAAGTGTCCGTAGGCCAGGTCCCGCTTGATCGCCAGAGTTATGCCTGCCGGTGGACCCTTTGCCTCGTAGTGCAAGAGTTCATCCACCCGGCGGCGCCAAGAGCCAAGAGAAGTGCGTGTGGAGTGCCGTGTGTTGAGGACGAAGACTCGTCCGACCCAGGAGTGCAAGAAGAGCCTCCAACCTATCTACCTGCCGGAGTCCAGCTCCGGCCTCCTCGCTTACCGGCTGGAAAGTCCTGGACCCTACTCAACTGAGGGCCAGCGAGGTTTAAGAAGCGCGTGATAGCAGACCGACTGTTGCTCGTGGTCGGAGCTGTTGAAGTCTACTTGGGTGGTCTACCTACAAGTCGACGCACAGGGCCATTAGCCAACCCGGTACTGGGCCGTCCCAGAACCTTCAGGTTCAACTCGCCCAATCTTCACCGAAGTCCTTGCGGATTAGGTGTTTGTTGTTGGTTGGGAGTGCTGGCAGCATAATTTCTGGCGTGTTTCTACACGACAACTGGTGCCGCGACCCGGGATTGGTGTGACCTCCTGTGTGTTGTGACTTTGTGTTGTAGGCAACCAAGTTGTGAGCAAAAACAAGTGAAGAAGAAGAAGATGGCGAAAGGATCAAGTGCGGTACCAGCAACGCCGATGAAGTCCGGAGGTGGACGCAGCGAGGACTCGTCGTCGGCTGCGGAGGCTGAGCGCTTGACGTCTATTATCGAGCTTTCGGTCAGCTTCGAGGATGACTCGGCGAATGATCACGACGCCATGGATGTGGGAGACGAAGAATATGGCGATTACCTGGAGGAGAAGGCACCTGCGCCTGCGGTGGTGACACCGGAAACTCCGGAAGGCGCGATTGTGACGACGACTCTCAGTGGAGGTTCGCGTTCCCTTTCGCGCAATTTGGTGGAGGAGCTGGACGACGTCGCAGGACCGGAGCCAGCTCACGAAGATGAAGATGATGAAGATGTGAAACCATCTGGGAAGACGGCCAAGGCCAAGCCGCGAGGCAATCGTCCGCCTCTCAACGGGGACACCCCAACGACCAACAAAGTTCTTGGAAGGTGCATGGAGCTGATGCAGGCAGAAAGTGCATGGATACCGATGTTGACACAACGGCTTATGCGCCAGGCTGGGTGGACCGAGCTCGGTGACGAGTTGTCCTGGCCAGTGAACTCTACAAGCACTAGCCAAGTGGCCGAAGACACGGTGTCGTTGCTGACGGCTATGGGCTTCGAAGCGCAAGCGTACCCATCGGGTATCGCGCTGAAGGACTGGTCTCCAACGGAAGCAGGAGCTGAACTCCAGAAATGGAAAAAGAAACTCCGCTCCGCCTTCGGAGCAACCGGTCTGAACGCTGGAAGACAGCTGGTAGCGCGCAAAGCCGGGGAAGTTGTTGACCCGTCGAAAGTCCCGCTGCCGCAGACGCCGAAGAAACATGAAGACACTGGTACTGGCGACGAATCGACTGGCGAGACGTTTGCCGCCACGACTGTACGTTCACCGTACTTTCAAGACTCCCACATGGTGACACCACGTTCAGCTAGTCGTGAAGAACGTCGTGCCCACAGGAACGAAGTCTCGCGTCCAACTAAAACCACGCAGCACGATTCTGGACGCCGTCCTGGATGGAGACTATCTGGTAATAATGACTCATCGGATGATGGGCGTGAATTGCTTGATTTCGGTGATGGTGACGATCTGGCGGCTGAATTTGCGCGGCAGATGCCGGAAGCATGTGAGGAGGAAAGTCAAAACGTGACGCCCAAGCTCGAGATTGCTACGCATCGTCCTCTCGCTCAGATCAAACCATACTCTGGGTTATGAGACAAGCAAGAGAACTCTATGCAGTGGCTGCGAGCCTTCGTGTATGAGATGAAGGGAACGCACACTCCGCCGAACGAGTGGTGTATGGCTTTCGAACTGAGTCTTCGGGACGGTGCCCTTCATTGGTACCGACAGTTGCCCAGGAAGACGAAGCGTGACTAGAAGCTGCTGAACGCAGAGTTCATCTCGTACTACTGCTCGCAGTACAACGAGTCGTCCAAGACTCGCTACTACTCTGCTCAACGTGCTGACAAGGAGCGCGTCTGTGATTACCTGAACCGGCTCAACGGCTATGCACGGAATGCCGGTGTACGATTTGCCAGTGGTGGCAGAGAAGCACGAGACCACGGCCGACGATTCCTGAAGACGTGTGGTAATAAGAGCCTCCGAGACCGGCTGGCTCACATGCAGGTGACGGATATTCACGAGCTGGAAGGGATGATCAACGAGATCCTGAAGATGGAAGACCGTGCTGCGGCCAAGGACTCGTCGCAACCTTCCCAGCGAAGCCGTGACCCTCCGCGTAACCGCGACAGTTACCGCCGACGTGACGAACGACGCGATGACCGACGTGATGAGAGACGCCGTGACGAACCCCGAGATGGGTACCGCCGCGATAGACGAGACCATGACCACGACCGTCGACGCGACGACTATCGCAATCAATCGAGACTGTCGCTGGCTGAGGCTTCGCTGTTGGATATCATCGCCGAACCGCAAGTCCGTGTCTCCCACGAAGGTACTGCCGAGTACTCAAGTACACGTCATGGCGAACGCAATGATAGTGGATCCGAAGGCGAGTCAGACCGAGGTATCGGCTATGGTGAAAGTGACAGTTACGACTCAGAAGGGGATGGACGTCACGTTGCTGCGGCAAACGAAAACGAGAGACGAGCCGCTGTTGGCGGAACTCTCGGCCGACCTGACCACCGATCACAGCAGAATGACAAGCGAGAGCGCGGCAGCGGTAGAGACGAGCGCTATCCTGGTCGTGATTGCCGTGATGGAAATCGCCAGTACGGCCCGTGCGCAGCTTGTGGGGGTCTCACCCACTCAGCTCACTACTGCTTCAAGCGCTGCAAACTGTGCAAGCAAGTGCACGATGCAGGCAAGTGCGAAGTCTTCCAAGAGCTTGCAAACCTCGTCAAGGTGAATATTGACAAGAAGGAACTTTCCCCAGAGCTCCAGACCCTCATGTTTGGGCATTTAAACTAGGCAGCCCGCCAACCGAAACTGGGTTGGTCCCATACGGGCTGCCACAGTTAGCCGAGCCTGCGATCGAAGCAGAGTGTATCTACGCTTTCGTGGGCAAGTGCGAATGGCCAGATGACAATGAAGGTGATGGAGACAGTGATATTTCGACGGATTATGAAAAGGAGAGAGGCGCAAGCCTCGGTGGAGGTGATTTGAGAGATGAAGAGAGTGGACAACCACACGAGAGACCGGCCAAGAAGTGGGTTTCGAGTGCGGTGCAGTCTGAGAAAGGCCAACGAGGTCTAGCTCAGACAGTGCGACTACTGCCTGGTAAAAGACTGGGGTGGTGGTCGTCCCGAAGGTTTGATCAACGAGCTCGCATGCGAGCTCTGATCAATGGAGCCGTGAACAACACGAGAACGAAGATTCTTCTTGGCACTGGTGCGAATGTCAGCGTGATTTCGACCAAGTTGGCGAAGAAGCTTCGGATTCGAGATGTGCTGAACCATGGTCGGTACATGGAAGTTCAAGGCTTCACGAAAGGAAAGGAAAGGACAACCCGCCGGGCTCTTGTTAAGATTACGCTCGGTTGGGAACGCGTCTATGAATTCGAGATGTGGATAATGGATCACAGTGCAGGTGTAGAAGTGGTACTCGGTACGGACTTTATGATCCCGGCCGGCATACGGTTGGATCTGTACCATGCAACTGCACAGCTTCCAGACGAGGTCAGGATCCCGCTGATTAAAACTCAATCAGCTGGTGATGAAGGCGTCGGACGGAACCATGTGTGTAGTGGTCCTACCGAGGATCTGCCGATACCTGCACGAGAATGGAAGGAGTTCCGGCTACAGAAGCGCCAGCCTTCCGAAGATACACATGTCGCCTGGCTCCGGCGAACCGAGAAATGGGTGCCGACAATAACGAGCTTTCGTCGCCGCAAACTAGACTGGATTCGGTTAACGAACGTCACGGATAAGATGGCCTCCTGCTCAGCGCACATGCCCGTCGTGCTCTGGGTTCCGATTGGAGACCTCCCGTCGGACCCAGGGTACGTTCGATTTGGCTCACGCAAGTACGACGAATGGCAGGTGCTAGCTTATGCTGAGTCCCGCGACAAGACGCTGTACGAAAAGGAGAGGCAGTTGTACGAAGACCGGTTATCTGCCCAGCCTTCATCAGTCGAGAGACCAGACTATGTGCACCCACAGGGTGTGCAACGTCGACCAAGGAGTTCGAGTACCAACGGTGACCAACTCACATGCGCCCAACAATGGGAGCGTCTTCTTGAGGAGCGCGACGACGAAGACTCCGTTGATAGTGCTGATGGCTTGCCAGTTGGCAATAATCCAGCACAAACATCGACCGAGTCCTTGGTAATGTCCTCCTGCAATGAAGACGCACCTCATAGGGGTGACGAAGCCGATCCGACAGTCTTACTGGATAAGACGTATGCGTCGGTAGTACGTGGACTCGCTACCGAGGGCACCGAAGATGCGAAGCCTGAAGACAAGAGCTCGTTCGAGCATTCGGCTCATGAGATCGAACTAGAAGACTATGCGCAGGAGTTAGCGTTCCTACCGGACTTGACCGAAGTCTCGGTCACGGTGCTTGATTACTCCGCGCCAAACGTTCGGAACGATGCGCTAGAGGAAGGGCAGCAAGTACGTCTCATTGATGTGCTCAAGAATCATGAGAAAATCATGATTTCTAGAGGTAATGCTCTTCCTCCGCTTGCGTATGGCGTCGTCTGTGACATCGACGTCAAGGGGCATGCTCCAATCAAGCAGCGAGCCCGACGAGTGCCTCTACGATTCCTACAAAAGCTCTACGAGCTCTTGAAAGGCTTACTCAAAGCGGGCCTAATCTCGTTTCCCGACAGTCCGTGGGCGTCGCCGATTGTAATCGTACTGAAAAAGAACGGTAAAGATATCCGGCTATGCATTTACTACAAGATGGTGAACGCGATTACGGCCATCATGGAATACGCAATAACGCTCGTCGACGATTTGCTTACTGATTTGGAATGTTACCTGTGGTTTTGCTCGCTGGATGCGGCCAGCGGATTTTGGGCGATAATGGTGACCCTGCGTGCACGCAAGATCTCAGCTTTCGTCTGCGCACTGGGGCACTTTGAATGGCTGCGAATGCCATTTGGCCTCAAGAATCCGCCGATGATCTATCAGCGGATGATTGACAACGCGCTTTGGGGGTTCGTCAAGCCAAAAGGAGGTTGGCAGCATTACGCTGCACTCATGCAAGAAACAGAACAACAGGCCAATGCTCTTCGTAATGACAGCGAAGTCTCATTGGATCCACAAGGGGTGACACCTGGACCTCGTACTAAGTTTGAAGCCGATCGAGAAGCTTCAACGACCATAGATCCGGTGTCCCAACTTGTGAACAGCACGATTGCGGACATGTTCTCCAACGGCGAGACGGATGACTCATCGCTGATCCCGGTGTTCGAACGTCGCTCTTTTGTGGATGATATATGCTTCGGAGGAGCAACGTTTGATGATTGCCTGGATACACTAGATCGTCTATTAAGTCGCTTTGCGGAGTGTCGAATCAGCATCTGTTTCACGAAGAGCATCTTTGTCCAGTCGAAAGTAGATTTTCTGTCGCATGTGGTAACACCTGCGGGCATCGAAGCAGATCCCAAGAAGCTAGCGGCTATCACCGAACTCTCGTTCCCCAAGTCGAAGAAGGGCATGCAGTCCTTCTTAGGAGCATTGAACTACTACAGCAGGTTTATTCAAGACTTCGCTGTCTATGGTGCTGCGCTCTACTAGCTAAAGGACGATGATTTCGGACCGAACGGTGACCTCACAACTGCGCGACGCAGTTCCATTGCACTTCAACAAAACGTGGCAGATGCACCGATTTTGCGACACTTTGACCGAGCTAAGGATGTGCACGCGATGCTGTTTGCCAACGATTGGGCACTTAGTTCTACACTTATGCAGGAGCACGATAGCTTGCTACACCCTGTAAGATTCTGTGGGCGTGTTCTCAAGGAAGCTGAAATGAACTACCACCCCGCGGAGAAGGAGGTGTTAGCTTTGTTGCTTCCGCTAAAGCAGTGTTATGTGCAACTCGCTGGGCGAACACTTCATGTGTATACCCGGTTCTCTACACTAGAATGGCTACACCGCTCCAAGACGCTCTTTGGAAGAGCTGTGCAGTTTTCGGTATTACTATCACCTTGGAGCTTGAAGGTTACCAGAGTCAAGGAAGGTGACTGTGCGTTCGCTCAGATGCTCCAGGCAACGATTACTAACTTCGTTGACCTGGAGAAGTCGCTGGCGCCAGTAGCCCCACCGACTAAAGGCTCACCGACAGTTCGTATGGATCCCAATCTTCTATACGCACGCCTTCCTCGAGACTACCGAGGTTTTGTTGTGTCTTTTGATGGATCGGCGAAAACAGAGAAGTATGGAGGTTACGGTAGCTGTTCGTGGGTCTTATGGCAACTGCCTGACTGGAAAATAGTGATCGCTGCGAGTGCTTATCTCGAGCACACCACTGTGAACATAGTCGAGTACACTGGCATGAACAACGGAGTGTTAGCTGCTTTGGAGCACGGTGCCGAAGTCTTGGTGGTGGTAGGTGACTCGAGACTCGCAATCCAGCAATCCCTAGGGGTGATCGCTTGCAGGAAGGAGGCGCTGATGACGTTGTTGAATTGACACAAGGAGCTTACGACGAAGCTACGATCTGTCAAGTACCTACATGTGATGGGAGAATACAACGCCGCAGCTGATTCGCTAGCTGGTGAAACACTGGAGTCGAAGGTCTCGAAGGTTGTTCTGAGTGAAGACCGGAAAACCGAACTTTCGAGCTTAAACAGGATACCTGAGATGATCTATGAGCCGACCAAAGAAGTCACTGTGGAGTCAAAGCCGAGTTCTGACAATTTCGTTCAAGTTATGGATGCACAAGTTGCTCCAAGTCACAAGACATTTGTTGATTTTGTGCGACCTGAGCTTGGCGAAGTTTCGGTAATGACGCGGGGACAACGCAAAGCACGTAAAAAGCGTGTTCAGTTCACCGATGAAGTCACTAATGACCTACCGAACAGTGCAAGTGGGCAGACACAGGCTGCAGGGGCACCCACCGAAGAACCTCCAAAAGCGAACGACATTGATCCAGTAACAGTGCAGGAGGAACAACGCCGTCGAATCGCTAAGGCACAGGACGAAGAATTGCGTTGGGCAAACATAAAAGCTGTGCTGCGAGGCGAAGATGAGAAGCTTGGGTACAGAGCCGCTCGCAATGCCTGGAAGTCGGCTGATAAGTTTATCCTTACGGACGACGGACTGCTGTACTACATGGGTACAAGTCGCCGAAAGGATGAGAATCAAACGTCGGAAATAAGGATGCGTCTGGTAGTACCAACAACGATGATTCAAGAAGTCTTGCAGAACTGTCATGACTCTCTCGAGGGTGGTCACCAAGGGGTTGTCAGAACTTACCAGCGAGTGAGGTTGGATTACTACTGGCTTGGTCTCTACTCAGATGTGGAGAAACACGTGAAGTCATGTCCCGACTGCAGCTCGAGTAAGAGCCGGCCCCATCTTCGCGGATACTCTCCTGGCAACATCCTTGCCGAATGCCCGTTCCAGATCGTGTCTATGGACTTCGTTATACCCTTACCGAAGTCTCGCCGTTGCAATACAGCACTTCTGCTGTTCCAATGTGCATTCACTGGGTTCGTCATCGCGAAAGCGATGTCAGATACGTCAGCGTTATCGGTTGCTCAAGTGTTCGAGGAGTGTATCTAACGACGCTTTGGTGCACCGTCGCTGATCCGTCATGATCGTGACCTCGCTTCATGAGCGAGGTCTTTCAAGCTTTTGCTGAGATGATGCAGTCCAGGTCGAGAGCGACACTAAGCTACCGACCTCAGGCTAATGGACAAGAGGAGAGGTCGGTGAAGACGGTGATACAGCCTGTTAGAGTGTACGCGGAAGATCCATTGCAACAGGACTGGGATGAGATTGCTGAGCGCCTAGTGTTTGCGATCAACAACTCTCTGGACACTATGCGCAAGGAAACCCCGTTCTACCTCGTGCATGGCTGGGACGCGCACTCAGCGCTACGTGCCATGACTTCATCACTTCGACGAGGTCTCGGTAAGCAGACTGATGCTCTAGCATGGCGCAGAGAAGTCAATCGCCAACATGGCATTGCTCTCGAGATGGCCAAGGAGTACCAGGGCGCAGAGAAGGCACGACGTGCGAAGGAACATAACGAGGCATTAAGTCGTAAGGAGCAGGCAACTGTGCCCCGACGATCAGACGACAGCCCATCTGCCCGCGGTGATGACGAACATCCTGATTCTGAACCAGTGGATACGGAGACGAAGTCTCTTTTCGAACCTGGAAGTCGTGTGTGGCTCTACATGGAACGCGTCAAGCCAGGGCTGGTGAAGAAACTCGCCCACCGATGGCACGGCCCCTTCCGAGTCAAACGAAAGGTGGAAGAGTACGCTTATGAGCTCGAATTACCTGACAAGAGTGGGTATCGCTTTTACCCGGTGGTTCATGTATCTCGCCTCAAGGCAGTGAGCGAATTTAACGATCGACCGAAGACTCGGTTGACGGAAGACGTGACCGAGGAATCAAGGTTTGATTTTGATGAGGAGCTCCTGCCCGAGGATAGTTTCGAACCGGATGCGATGGCTGGAGAGAGTGAAGTTCTGGAGATTCTTGATGACCGAACTCCTATGTCCACGAGGACTGGCCGTTCCATCCGAGAGTTCAAGATTAAATGGGCTGACCAGGATGAACCAACATGGGAACCTATCTCGAATCTCTCGTGAGGTGGAATGCTGTACGATTACTTGCAGCGGAAGAAGCGTGAGAATCGCTTGCAGATGGTTCAAGTCGCTGACGAAGACTAGGCTGCGCACACCACCAACATGATGGACTGCACTTGGGGCAATGCAGCCCAAGTTCTCAGACAAAATCAGCTACTGCACTAAACTACATTTGAAGTTGATGACTATGAACGAATTCTCGTTATGGAATGGAGAAACTAAAACAAATTACGAGCTTCAATACCCACTACGCTAGACTACTACTGTTAAAATTCCGGGTGAGCTTGGAATGATATGAAGTGCATGAAGAAGATCTCCACTGAGATCTACACCGAAGTAGCAACGTCAGATCCAGCACCTTGAGCAGGAACTTGTTCCTCGAAAGGAGTTTCAGGAAGAACTGGAATGTCAGGTGCTGGAACTTGGTCCTCTGGAGCATTTTCTTCAACTTGAGCCCAAGCTCGAACCATCTCGTGCCATCGTGTCGAGATAAGACCAGGACCCAGGTCGGGATTCACCGTCACAGCACGACCAACCTCTGCTTCCGTCATCCCTTGCGGACCGAACAGTCCGTCCGACGGATGACACGGCACGTACATGGTGTTGTACGGATGCATGCACGGGACGTCTATCCAACAGTTCCGCCACGGCTGGTAGGCGTCCAGCGTTTCTACCGCAGAATTCCAGTCTTCGGTAGAGGGAACCCACGTCATAACTTCCACGGGGTATACCAACATGGATGGTTCAAACAGGAACTCAGACGGAACTTCTCGGTTCTTGCCTTCCTTCTCAAGGCACCATTGCCAAAATTGTGTGAACCTGTTGCGGAGATTGTCTGCACGCTGGCTGCGAAGCTGGGTGTACGACAGCCAGACTCCACGAGCTAACTCAACGATCTCTGGGTCGTCCTTGTGGTCCTTTGCTAACTTCTCGAATGCCTTCTCGACAGTGGAGTTCAAGATCCAATGACCTCGCTCCCACAATGCAAATCCAATGTCCTTGGCTTCTTTCGTCTCGAACTCGTACCCGTGAACTTGACGCCAAAGCTTCACTGTGCGAGCCAACTTAGGCCCACGGATGGAGACGTGCACATCCTGTAAGTACGGGGTTACATCAAACAAGTTGGTGTGGTCTGGGAGCTTGGCGTGAAAGATCTGGAATGGATGCTTGGGGTCCTTGAAGTTGGCGAAAGCTCGGATGCCTTTAACCGAGCACTTGGGAACGAAGCCTGCCGGAATTGGTGGCAGCGTCCTGAAGTTGAGGATCTGGTACCAACACATCTGGGCGCATTTGCGCTGAAAACCAGGCTCTAAGAAGTCGCAGGCAAATTTCTTGAGCTTCTTCGATGGAGTCGTCAGTGGTTGCCAACCTTGGATTGATGGCGGAAGACCGGTCACTGGTTTAACCACATTGGGGTTAGAACCAGGCATCGACGACAGCGTCGCCAAGATCACTTCGTGCGGCTTGCGTCGCTGACGAAGACTAGTCGGGACAAGGTCCAGCGAGGACATCGGTACCGGGGTGTAAGACCGAGTCCTAAAGGAAGGACGATCCATGCCAGCTTGCCGCTCCACGTTTTCCAAGTTCTCTGCAGTTGGAGCCTCGTTCTCTTTCTCTTCTTGAGGTTCAACAGGCTTCACTGGGCGTGGACTAGGTGGTGGTGAGCTGTGATCAAGCGAATCTGTGTCAAACAAGAAGATGTTATCCACCCCCTCCTCGGCGATCATACACGCCGAGGTGTCACGCGATTGCGCTGCTGCATGACGCGTCGAACGGCGTCGCTGTGTACCTGGCGACGGTTCTCTAACTGGAACTTCAACAACTTCAGCGCTTCCGGGCGCTGAGCCTGGACGAGGAGTCGAGTCTTCCTCCGGCGACGAAGGAAACTCCACGGTAGAAGCATTGGACTGCGGGCTCAACGGAGACTGCGGCACTGAAAGTGCTGGTGGAGTGACTGGAGCTTGTGTCGTCTCTGGAATCGACGGTGCAACCTGAGTGGCAGCTGGAACGGAATCTGGATCCACGACAGGATCTGGAACGGGATCTGGGCCCGCAACTGGACTTGAGTCTGAAGCAGGGCCCACGACCGGAACTAGAACCGCTACTGGAACTTGTGGTGTCGCTGGGGTAGCAGCAGGAACTCGAGATGGTGGCGTGTTAGGACTTGGAACAGGAACTTGCGGTGTACTTGGAGCTGGAACAGGGTCCTCAACTGGAACAGGAACTTGCGGTGTACTTGGAGCTGGAACAGGGTCCTCAACTGGAACTGGAACTGAATTTGGACTGGATGATGGCGGTGATTTGGACTCTGTTTGCGGCTTGGTGTTTTTTGTTGGAGCTCGACGAGGCCTTGACATACGACGTTGCTTCTCTGAAGCAGTCTTCTTGCTGGGATGGTGCGAAGTACGAGCTTTCTGGAGCTTCTGGACCTTCTTCGGCGGTGTCTTTTTGCTGGAAGCAGCTTTGGGGGGCCGAGAGCGCTTGCCGAGCACTGGCGGGCGCTTGGGGGTTGATTTCTTTGGCGTACTTGCATGTGAGGAGTCCGACAAGTCACCAAGACCTTCAAATTTACGCTCACTGCCAGTATCTGGAGCAGTGTACAGCTCCGAAGACTTGGTAGGACGCTTGGGTGTTCTTGACTATGATGCATCTTCTTGGGCTTCATCTTGGAGGTGATGCACCAGCCGAGCTAGCTCTGTTGCTTGAGCTTTGGGCGTCAGCGAAGGGACGAGCCCACGGATGGCATCCTGCACAATCTCAACGGCTTCTGGGTCCAGACCCAGCAGGCCGACATCGAGTTCTCCAATGGCACCACCTGTACAAGCACACAAAGATAGTAAGTGAGTCTTCGGCATGAAGAAAGCGTGAGGCAGTAGTGCCTACCTCTTGAGAGAATCAACAGAGCATCAAGATCAAGATCCTTGTCGTCCACGAACTGGCGAAGCAACTGGTTTGCGCGCCGAGTCCCCTCCAGCTCTGACTTCATCGCTCGCATAGCTGTACGCTGAACCTGATCACTAGCTGGATCACCCGTGGCGCTGAGATAACGGTGGAGCCGCTTGACGTGCTCTGAGTAGAGCGCCAAGTTCTTCTTGTAGAACTGCCAATCATTCCTGATCTTGCGAGTCTTCGACTCGCTCTCGTCGATAGCCCCCTTCAAACGTGAGGTCACTTGGACCAAGAGGTTGTCCTTCGTGGTCAGCGTCCCTTGTAACGACGTGAACTGCTGGTCGCTAGTAATGCGCCGAGTCTCCGAACGCTTCAGCGCCTTCTCCAGCTCAGACTTCTCGGCCGTTGCCTGAGCCAACAACAACTCGGCGTTTTCCAACGCCATCTTGTAGTTGGCAGCTGAATGCTCGGCTGCAGCGCGTGCAGTGTCGGCTGCCGTAACTTGAGCTTGAAGACGACCAAGTTCTTCAGCGAGTCCTCGCGGATTTTCACCAGGCTGAGTCACTGCAGTGACAAGTTCTTCAATGGACGTGGCTTCGGCAACTCGACGACTGCGTACGTGGTCTCCACGACGTGGTGGATTAATCTGCGCTTGGACGAGACAACGTACTGCCTCAGTGAAGCGAGAGCCGAGGACGGCAATGAGCCGCTCCGAAGTGTCGTCAGCTGCATCCATCAACAAGCTGTGCAGCATGGTGCCTTCAACGTCAGACAACCGCGGTGGTGGTAAATTTGACGGTGCTTCGATCTACAACATCAACGAGTACTCGGTGAACAAGACGAACATGATTACCAAGAGACGAACTAGCGAAACGTAACGTACCGGCTGCTGTGGACGATCCGAAGATGAGTCAGGCTGCACCGGAGCCGTGACAGGCGTGACTGGTGATGGTGATGCTGGCTGCACAACCGTCGAAGCTTCACTCGACGTCGAACACACTGAGCTGCTCACACGTGGCTCAGCAGGAGTCGGTGAAGCAGACTACAAGCCCAAACAGCATGATGACAGCATTGAGAATGAGTTACAGCAGCGCAATAGTGACGAAGAGCGCAAGACGTACAGCGGAATCGGCAACTGGCGACAGGTTCATCCTGAGAGCCACCGAGCGCGCATTCTGCAGCGCCGCCGAAGGCTTGGACATGACGACAACCGACGAGGCACCTCGACGCTCGCCAGGCGCAGTGGTTCGCGACGCGGTGGGGGCAGTTGAGGTGTCGAGAAATGCCGCGGAGCTCCGCCGCGCTTGCCACCGTTGCTTGGACTGGAGTCTTGGATAATCCCGTTGAGTGAGAAATGAGTGGCAAAGTGCTGATTGGCTGAAAGCCAAACCCTGATGAGTGACCAAGGGCACTGGAGAGAGGTGGTGTGCACCACACTGGATCCGGATCCTATCCGACCAGTCATATCCGGATGGTATCCGGACAGCGACTCTTCGAGTCCTCGCCGAGGGTCGCCGAGAGCTCGGTGGTTTCATAACGGAAGAGTTTATATTAGATATTTGTATTGATGCATAGGATAGCAAAGATAAGTGATAAGCTATGCTCCCGTTGCGCCCGTAGGGCGCAACAAACAGAGCAGAATTCCCTCCGATCGCACAAGAGTCAAGTCCGCTGCGGTAAGTGTCCGTAGGCCAGGTCCCGCTTGATCGCCAGAGTTATGCCTGCCGGTGGACCCTTTGCCTCGTAGTGCAAGAGTTCATCCACCCGGCGGCGCCAAGAGCCAAGAGAAGTGCGTGTGGAGTGCCGTGTGTTGAGGACGAAGACTCGTCCGACCCAGGAGTGCAAGAAGAGCCTCCAACCTATCTACCTGCCGGAGTCCAGCTCCGGCCTCCTCGCTTACCGGCTGGAAAGTCCTGGACCCTACTCAACTGAGGGCCAGCGAGGTTTAAGAAGCGCGTGATAGCAGACCGACTGTTGCTCGTGGTCGGAGCTGTTGAAGTCTACTTGGGTGGTCTACCTACAAGTCGACGCACAGGGCCATTAGCCAACCCGGTACTGGGCCGTCCCAGAACCTTCAGGTTCAACTCGCCCAATCTTCACCGAAGTCCTTGCGGATTAGGTGTTTGTTGTTGGTTGGGAGTGCTGGTAGCATAATTTCTGGCGTGTTCCTACACGACAGCATTTTTACCTAATTCCAAAACTAGCTGATTTTAATCGGTCACGAAACCCATACTGACCACAGTCATAACCGTATGACTGGGAGAAAAGATATCCACAAAATATAATATTTTTTAAATTAAAAAAAACATTTGTATTTGGAGGCTGCAAGACCTCGTGCGCGAGTTCGCGAGCGCGCTATTGGTTTTTATTTAGCCCAATTCGAAGGTTGCCGCACCAACTTCAAGTTTCATCATGGTGCAATCATGCACATGCGCGAACAATGCTGCGCACCTGAGTTGCTAGAGGACTGTGCTTCTTTTGGAGCGCATGGAAATGAATGAACTAGGAGCGATAGACACTAAACTAGGATGAAGCTCAATGAATTCATTCAAAATTTGTAAGTAAGACTGCTTCTAGACGTTTACGTTCAAGCTACGGTCAAATGTGGTGGATCGTGGTTCGCATTGAGAGGCTCGATAGCGGTACCGGTGAGCTTATACCGGTTGTTGCCGCGCGGCGCGCGCTCCAATGCTACCAGACTTAATTTTGTATAGTTTTGGTTTTTTTATGCCGCAGTACCCTCCTCTCGTAGCACTGTTGTGGGCAGTCATCCCGAAAATACGATATATATCTATTTCAGCAACTCGAATTGAATAAGTATTGGTTGCTTGTTGGCGAAATGTGAATATAAATCATTTACTGCTCGTGATAATAAAAAATGCCAGCTGGAAAAGCTGTTTTGCATACAAATTCCAAGTCATACGCACGTCGTATATAAATAAATAATGGTGCGGAAAAGCAAGCTTTGCGAGAATAAACATTCAGTACGAAACATACAAATACAGATACCCCTCGCCAAATTAGTAGCTGATATAACTAATAATCGCTCAAACTTAATACAAAAGCCGGTCCACCGACTCGATAGATAGGCTTTACTATGGAGCTTACCTAATAGGCCCCCATTTCTCAAAGCTAATACGAAAATATTCCTGGATCGACCCAGTTCTCGCAGTTTTAGGTGCATACTCGTCTCAAAATATCACAATAATAGGTATGTGACCCTTTATAAAACACAATTTGCTTATTTTTGGGGACATATTTGGACTAAATGCCTAAAAATTGAGATTTTAACGTCTCGAAATAAGTTGCTGTACTTGATACAAAAGCCTTCCACAGGTGGTATTAAATTGGCGAGGGGTATCTGTATACTGATCGCACTATTTATTTTTCGGCATGCCTGGTTGTGGGTTAGCTGGTGGATTTTGTTGTGTGGTTCGCGTCGATCGGAGAGGTGTTGTCAAGAAGACACCTCGACCAGCTGCGGTATATCGGTAAGATACCGGTATGACCTTCACTCATTGACACTGCAATCATTCCTGTGATTATGGGACGGACGATTACGCCACGGGTGGGTACAAGATTGTGGGTACAAGATGGGCTCTACGTGGCGCTCGCTGATTGGCAGAAGTAACTCAGAATCCAGTAGAGTGTACCCAGTAGGAAATCCAGTAGGCTTAGAGGTAGCAAGGAGTTTGCGAACTAAGGACCTAAATCAATCACTTTGCATTTTGCTCTAAACCACTCAAGTCTTTAGGTTATGAGCCCAAGCCCCGCAGACTCTGCCCCCCCCGCCACCGACTTCGCATTCGCCATGGACACCTCCGCCCCAAGCCGCATCAACAAGTTCGACGGAACCAACTTCCACACGTGGAAGTTCAAGATGCAGATGGTGCTCGAGGAGCGCGATCTGTGGGAGATCGTGAGCGGGGAAGTGAAGCTCGAGCAATGTGCTACCGTGCTGGACCAAGCGGCGTTCAAGAGGAAGTCTCGCAAGGCGCTGGCGATCATCTGTCTTGCGATGGAGGATTCGCAACTACCGCTGGTCCGGTCGGCGAGTGGCGCGCATGATGCATGGTCAAGACTGGAAGGACACTTCGAGAAGAGGAGCCTGGCCAACAAGCTCTTCCTTCGTCGACGTTTCTTCACGACTATGATGGACGAAGGTGATGATGTGTTGGAGCACATCAACAAGGTCAAGACTCTGGCGGAGCAGCTCGACGCGGTGGGCGCTCCGGTCAGCGAGGACGACTTGGTGATCACGCTTCTGGGAAGTCTGAGCGAGTCGTACCAGTTCCTGATCACGGCGTTGGAGTCGAGAGCCGACACGCTGACATGGGAACTCGTGACGTCTCGGCTCCTGCATGAGGACATGAAGCGCAAGGAGCAGGGCGGCGACGGAGCCACGTCTGGCCAAGCGTTCATGATGAAGGACAACAAGCGCAAGGGCCGACCGGTGAAGAAGACCGGTGCGTGCCATCAGTGTGGCAAACAAGGACATTGGATCGCGGAGTGCCCCTCGCGGATCCACAACGACGCTGAGCGACATCGGTCGCAGCGTGCGAATGTCGCGCAGGATGAAGATTCTGGCGACTATCTCTTCTCGGTTGGTGGCGACTCTTGCGCCTCCAAGTCAAGTGATGTGTGGCTGGTCGACTCGGGTGCGACGCAGCACATGACGTGTTCCAAGAAGTTCATGAGGAACTACAAGGTCTTCACTCCGGTCGACGTACACCTCGCAGACGACGGTGTGGTACAGGCGATCGGCAGCGGTGACATCGTGATGTCAATGAAGACTCCGCGCGGGACCAAGAAGGGTGTGCTCACGAAAGTGTGGCACATACCCAAGCTGTCGCGCAACCTGTTCTCGGTTGGTCGCTTCACGAAGGATGTCGGACCCGTGACCTTCGAGAGCGACGGGTGCTTCGCGGAAACGAAGGGCATGCAGTGGAAGATCGGAGCTCGTGAGGGCAAGGGTCTGTTCAAGCTCTGCATGACACCGGTGATGCCTGACGAGGCCAATGCGGCAAGCTCGAAGGATCGCAAAGGGGACACCACGTCGTACCTCTGGCATCTTCGACTTGGTCACATCGGCCATGGCGGTCTAGACGCCATCGTCAAGAAGGGCTACGGTGTTGGCATCGACATGGCGTCGGTGAAGCAGTGGGAGCTGTGCGGCGGATGCTCACTCGGCAAGCAAACGCGAGTGAGCTACATGAAGTCGTCGCCGAACCGCGCGAAGCAAGTGCTAGAGGTGGTTCACAGCGACGTGTGTGGTCCCATGAAGACGTCAACGTTTGGTGGCAAGCGCTACTTCGTCACCTTCATCGACGACAAGTCGCACTTCTGTGTGGTGTACTTGCTGCGGAACAAGTCCGAGGTGGCTGCCAAATTCGCTGAGTTCGTTGCGCTCGCAGAAACTCAGACGGGCAAGCGCGTGAAGACGCTCCGCAGCGACAACGGTGGCGAGTACACGTCGCGCGAAATGGCCAAGTTCTGCAGCGACCGTGGGATCGTGCAAAGTTCACGCCGCCTTACACGCCCCAGCTGAACGGAGTCGCCGAGCGGATGAACCGGACGTTGGTGGAGTGTGCGCGCTGCATGTTGGAACATGCCGGGTTGTCCAAGGCGTATTGGGGCGAAGCGGTCATTACTGCCACGTTCCTCCGCAACCGGTGTCCGACGCGCGCCATCAGCCACGACAAGTCGCCGCACCAAGTTTGGACGGGCAAGAAGCCACTGCTGGCGAACCTGAAGGTGTTCGGTTGCCACGCGTACGTGCATGTGCCGAAGGAGAAACGGTCCAAGTTTGACGCTCGGTCGGTGCGTTGCCGTTTTCTCGGGTACTCGGAGCACGAGAAAGCGTATCGATTCGAAGAACTGGAGAACGGTCGCGTGCTGGTGAGCCGCGACGCGCAGTTCATGGAAGACGTCTTCGACGGTGGGAGACGTGACTACTCTCAGAGGGAGGTGGTCATTCAAGATGAAGTGGTGACGGATCAAGATTCGTCGCAGTCGGATGAAGATGACAATGAAGAAACTGCACGGGACGAAGACTTCGAGCCCGGCAGCAAGCGACACCAACGGACGCAGTCGTTGGAGGAAGCCGTGGAGGTTCCGAGCACCAAGCGGTATGCGTCGCACAACCGGCAACAGGCCCTGGACGAGATGTCGGCCGTTGCGGGGAAGATGGCAGTTTCGAAGCTGCCTACGTCGTGGATTCAGTGGGAGAGATGCCGACCACGTTCAAGTCGGCGATGGAATCCAGCGACGCAGTCAAGTGGAAGGAGGCCTGTGACTCGGAGTATGAGTCGCTGCGCAAGAACGACACGTGGGATGTCGTGTCACTGCCGACGGGTCGGAAGGCGATCGGCTGCAGATGGGTATTTCGAGTGAAGGAGAACCAAGACGGTGAGATCGAGCGGTTCAAGGCGCGACTGGTGGCCAAGGGATTCGCGCAGAAGTACGGCATCGACTACGACGAGACGTTCGCGCCGGTGGCCAAGTTCACGTCGATTCGGGCGGTGCTGAGTATGGCTGCCAAGTACGGTCTCAAGCTGCACCAGATGGACGTCAAGACAGCCTTCCTGAACGGCGTTCTTGACGAAGACATCTACATGGCGCAGCCGGACGGGTACGTAGACGAAGACCACCCAGACTACGTGTGCAAGCTCAAGCGTTCGCTGTACGGACTGAAGCAATCGCCGCGCATGTGGAACCAGACCATCGACGACTTCATGCTCAAGCTCGGGTTCAAGAAGTGCGAGTCGGATCACTGCGTCTACATCAAGAGGAATGACCAAGAGATGATCTTCGTGGTGCTGTACGTGGACGACCTGATCCTGGCAAGCAGCAACGACGAGCTGTTGGAGTCGACCAAGCGCGCGTTGAGTGAACGCTTCGAGATGACGGACCTCGGCGAGCTCGAGTATTTCCTCGGGATGGAGATCAAGAACGACCGCGACTCAGGAAAAGTGACGGTGCGGCAGACCAAGTTCCTCAAGTCCATCCTGACCAAGTTCGGCATGCAAGACAGCAAGCCTGTGAAGACACCGCAAGACCCTGGACTCAAGTTAACCAAGAACATGTGCGAGGGCGGCTGCAAGCACGAAGACACGATGAAGAACGTGCCGTACCGGAGTGCCGTCGGAGGACTCATGTACCTGATGGTGGCGACGCGTCCGGACCTCGCTGCTGCAGTGGGAGTGCTGAGCCAGTTCTCCGCCGACCCGTGTCCGACGCATTGGCAAGCCCTCAAACGCGTGCTGCGGTACCTTCAAGCGACGCCTGCGCACGGACTCGAGTTCTCACGGGAAGACAGCTTCGGCGCGTGCGGGTACTCGGATGCAGACTGGGCCGGAGACATCGAGTCAAGAAGGAGTACAAGTGGCTACGCGTTTATGATGAACGGCGGGTGCATCAGCTGGCGCAGCAAGAAGCAGCGGACGGTGGCGCTGTCTTCAACGGAAGCCGAGTACATGGCGCTATCGGAGGCGACGCAAGAGGCGGTGTGGCTCAAGGTGTTCCTGTGCGAACTCGGCGAGATGGCAAGCGATGAAGCGATCAAGATCTATGAGGACAACCAAGGCTCCATCGCGTTGGCCAAGAACCCGGAGTTTCACAAGCGCACCAAGCACATCGACATTCGCTACCACTTCGTGCGCGAGAAGGTGGAAGACGGTCAAGTGGTGCTGCAGTATGTTTCGACGACCGACATGCTGGCTGACATCATGACGAAGGCGATCACTGCTGTGCAGTTTGAAGTTCTTCGGAGCAAGCTCGGTATCCAAGCGCCGAAGACTGTCGAGTCGAGTGGGAGTGTTGTCAAGAAGACACCTCGACCAGCTGCGGTATATCGGTAAGATACCGGTATGACCTTCACTCATTGACACTGCAATCATTCCTGTGATTATGGGACGGACGATTACGCCACGGGTGGGTACAAGATTGTGGGTACAAGATGGGCTCTACGTGGCACTCGCTGATTGGCAGAAGTAACTCAGAATCCAGTAGAGTGTACCCAGTAGGAAATCCAGTAGGCTTAGAGGTAGCAAGGAGTTTGCGAACTAAGGACCTAAATCAATCACTTTGCATTTTGCTCTAAACCACTCAAGTCTTTACCGTAAGGAGTTAGTACGGCCAGGCCTTGTCGAGGTTCGCTTCAAAGTTAGCGTCGATGAACGGCACCAAGGCGTGCTCGCCGAAGTTGGCGGGTTTCAGAGCGGTACGTGCCGCATCGGTCAGTTGCTCCCACATGATGAGATTCTGGAACTGGCCACCCGTTTTCCACGTAGTGTCCAGAGAGTTGTGGCCGCCGTTCTTAGCGTCAGAGAGAGAGTTGATCATGCCGCTCGTGCCGTTAAGGCCGTCTGTTGGAGGGCGTATACTTGGAATAGGGGCCACCTGCGTACGGTGAAGGCGACACGCCGATCATTTTCGGGTTTTCCACTGCAGGATTGTCAAGCCACACGACGACGTTCAACCAGGCATGACGCTTCCCTTTTTGAAGAGGCGGGCCGGCATGTCCTTCGGGAAGTACCAGGCGTACGTAATGGCCCACAGGTCCTTGTGCCATCCAGCTCGACCGTAGACCTGAGACCCCAAGATTGTCCCTTTGCAGTCTCCATCCCCTCTCCAGTCCCCTTGAGTCCGCCGCTGATATCACCTGCGGCGTTTACCGCAGGGTACGAGTGACATCCGATGTCAATTCGAAAACTGGGCTTGTATTTAATGGCGGCCTTCTCAGACACCGTTGCAGGTTCGGGTTGTAGAAATGGCTGCACTTTGTCGTGATCAATCGTGGCAGCTTCTATAGCTCCGATAGCAGCAGCTGCGGAAAGAAGCACGCGGATGTTCATCGTGCGAAAAACGGAAAGTGAGCACTTGTGGCGCTACCGGTACATGTAGTTTCACGCGTCGTAAAACTGACAAGTCAGATGACGAAAAAAATCGTGCGTTGTGCATTCGTGCGGATATGAACGAACGCATCAATGGTAATAAAGAGTCGGTAGCAGCACCTTCCTTCCCTTTATCGTGAAGAAAGTGTTGTTGTGTCCAAACGAGCGGATTCCGTGCCCCCCCCCCCAAAACAAAATGGCTCACACCTCAGATATGGTGACTCTCATTGCTGGTTTGACTTGGACATGAGGCTTCTCACTGCGGAGGAGAAACTATAAGCACGTCTTGCTTGCTAGCTATTATAAAAAGTTGGTATGATTAATACAATATGTCTACTTACTATTAAGAATCAACATTCGATTCTGGTGCAGTAAAAGCCAATCGTTGAAAAATGTGGCTACTATTTCACCATCTACACCAATCTGGTAGATGACAAAACAGTTGAAGGGGCTTCCACAAAGTCGCCCAAACTAGGTTTTTATTTGGCTGCGGGGATCGCTCTTATAATACAAATGGTGACTTACTTGTATCTGATAAGTGCATTTTATACTGTAATGCAGCGGGCACATGAAGGATAGAACATTGCGCACTTGTTTTGCGAACTTGAGAAATGTATCAAAGGGGAGGAGGGTTGACAATCGGGGTGTTTTGAGAATTTTTTCATTTTAACCAAACTCAAACGCTTACTAAAACATTTTAAAATGTTTTAACGTTACATGTAGCCTTAAAAGGCGAATAAGCAGCAAACACCACAGCGCGCACACGCATCGTTTACGACAAACAAATAGTAAACACCACAGTATTACGACAAAAGGTAGCGTGCACACGTGTTCAGCATCTTCAACAACGTTTACGACAACTAAGCAGCAAACAGCACGGCGCGCACACGCGTACAGCTTCTTCTGACCGACTTCAGCTCGCTTCGACGTGGATTTGTCCTTTTCTAGCGACTACATTTAGTGTCCATCACCTTGTCACCCATCCGTTTTCTGTCGGCCTCCGGTACCGGTGGCATTGCATTTAACGTTAGTTGTCATTTTTCTGCTTCTTGGTCTGGTTGGAATTCAGGGTTCCGATAAAAGCATTGGTTATTTTTTTATTACGGAAGACCTTCCAAAATCGAATAAAAATTATCCTAAAAAATCGGAAACGGAAACCACAAAAATAAGTAATTGTAGTTTAGTGTTTCAGTAGTTGCTGACGCTTATACTTGGTTTATGAATGTGATCTATCAACAGTAGTAAATAACTGTATACTACAGTAGTGAATTAGTTAACTAAGTGGATACTACTAGATTCTGAGTTTTGAAATGATGAAAGAGGCACTGGTGTCAAAATCATACCGGTTAAGTCTACAGTGATTTGAATGATGAAAGAGGCCTGGGAAATTGTTAATTTCTCTCTAAAAAAGCAATTGTTCGCTTTCAAAATTAAGGTATTGTCAATACAATACAAATATCATTCATGTTGTCTTGTGGTTCGTAAACACTAAAAGATTAGAACTGAGACTTCCGCATGTGTAATTTCATATTCGCGTAGCCAAATTACTAAGTTGGCTACGCGAACACGTAAACCATGGCACCGTAAGGAGTTAGTACGGCCAGGCCTTGTCGAGGTTCGCTTCAAAGTTAGCGTCGATGAACGGCACCAAGGCGTGCTCGCCGAAGTTGGCGGGTTTCAGAGCGGTACGTGCCGCATCGGTCAGTTGCTCCCACATGATGAGATTCTGGAACTGGCCACCCGTTTTCCACGTAGTGTCCAGAGAGTTGTGGCCGCCGTTCTTAGCGTCAGAGAGAGAGTTGATCATGCCGCTCGTGCCGTTAAGGCCGTCTGTTGGAGGGGCGTATACTTGGAATAGGGGCCACCTGCGTACGGTGAAGGCGACACGCCGATCATTTTCGGGTTTTCCACTGCAGGATTGTCAAGCCACACGACGACGTTCAACCAGGCATGACGCTTCCCCTTTTGAAGAGGCGGGCCGGCATGTCCTTCGGGAAGTACCAGGCGTACGTAATGGCCCACAGGTCCTTGTGCCATCCAGCTCGACCGTAGACCTGAGACCCCAAGATTGTCCCTTTGCAGTCTCCATCCCCTCTCCAGTCCCCTTGAGTCCGCCGCTGATATCACCTGCGGCGTTTACCGCAGGGTACGAGTGACATCCGATGTCAATTCGAAAACTGGGCTTGTATTTAATGGCGGCCTTCTCAGACACCGTTGCAGGTTCGGGTTGTAGAAATGGCTGCACTTTGTCGTGATCAATCGTGGCAGCTTCTATAGCTCCGATAGCAGCAGCTGCGGAAAGAAGCACGCGGATGTTCATCGTGCGAAAAACGGAAAGTGAGCACTTGTGGCGCTACCGGTACATGTAGTTTCACGCGTCGTAAAACTGACAAGTCAGATGACGAAAAAAATCGTGCGTTGTGCATTCGTGCGGATATGAACGAACGCATCAATGGTAATAAAGAGTCGGTAGCAGCACCTTCCTTCCCTTTATCGTGAAGAAAGTGTTGTTGTGTCCAAACGAGCGGATTCCGTGCCCCCCAAAACAAAATGGCTCACACCTCAGATATGGTGACTCTCATTGCTGGTTTGACTTGGACATGAGGCTTCTCACTGCGGAGGAGAAACTATAAGCACGTCTTGCTTGCTAGCTATTATAAAAGTTGGTATGATTAATACAATATGTCTACTTACTATTAAGAATCAACATTCGATTCTGGTGCAGTAAAAGCCAATCGTTGAAAAATGTGGCTACTATTTCACCATCTACACCAATCTGGTAGATGACAAAACAGTTGAAGGGGCTTCCACAAAGTCGCCCAAACTAGGTTTTTATTTGGCTGCGGGGATCGCTCTTATAATACAAATGGTGACTTACTTGTATCTGATAAGTGCATTTTATACTGTAATGCAGCGGGCACATGAAGGATAGAACATTGCGCACTTGTTTTGCGAACTTGAGAAATGTATCAAAGGGGAGGAGGGTTGACAATCGGGGTGTTTTGAGAATTTTTCATTTTAACCAAACTCAAACGCTTACTAAAACATTTTAAAATGTTTTAACGTTACATGTAGCCTTAAAAGGCGAATAAGCAGCAAACACCACAGCGCGCACACGCATCGTTTACGACAAACAAATAGTAAACACCACAGTATTACGACAAAAAGGTAGCGTGCACACGTGTTCAGCATCTTCAACAACGTTTACGACAACTAAGCAGCAAACAGCACGGCGCGCACACGCGTACAGCTTCTTCTGACCGACTTCAGCTCGCTTCGACGTGGATTTGTCCTTTTCTAGCGACTACATTTAGTGTCCATCACCTTGTCACCCATCCGTTTTCTGTCGGCCTCCGGTACCGGTGGCATTGCATTTAACGTTAGTTGTCATTTTTCTGCTTCTTGGTCTGGTTGGAATTCAGGGTTCCGATAAAAGCATTGGTTATTTTTTTATTACGGAAGACCTTCCAAAATCGAATAAAAATTATACTAAAAAAATCGGAAACGGAAACCACAAAAATAAGTAATTGTAGTTTAGTGTTTCAGTAGTTGCTGACGCTTATACTTGGTTTATGAATGTGATCTATTAGTCAACAGTAGTAAATAACTGTATACTACAGTGATTTGAAGCCTGGTGAAATCATGTTAATTTCTACAGTGATTTGAATGATGAAAGAGGCCTGGGAAATTGTTAATTTCTCTAAAAAGCAATTGTTCGCTTTCAAAATTAAGGTATTGTCAATACAATACAAATATCATTCATGTTGTCTTGTGGTTCGTAAACACTAAAAGATTAGAACTGAGACTTCCGCATGTGTAATTTCATATTCGCGTAGCCAAATTACTAAGTTGGCTACGCGAACACGTAAACCATGGCACCGTAAGGAGTTAGTACGGCCAGGCCTTGTCGAGGTTCGCTTCAAAGTTAGCGTCGATGAACGGCACCAAGGCGTGCTCGCCGAAGTTGGCGGGTTTCAGAGCGGTACGTGCCGCATCGGTCAGTTGCTCCCACATGATGAGATTCTGGAACTGGCCACCCGTTTTCCACGTAGTGTCCAGAGAGTTGTGGCCGCCGTTCTTAGCGTCAGAGAGAGAGTTGATCATGCCGCTCGTGCCGTTAAGGCCGTCTGTTGGAGGGGCGTATACTTGGAATAGGGGCCACCTGCGTACGGTGAAGGCGACACGCCGATCATTTTCGGGTTTTCCACTGCAGGATTGTCAAGCCACACGACGACGTTCAACCAGGCATGACGCTTCCCCTTTTGAAGAGGCGGGCCGGCATGTCCTTCGGGAAGTACCAGGCGTACGTAATGGCCCACAGGTCCTTGTGCCATCCAGCTCGACCGTAGACCTGAGACCCCAAGATTGTCCCTTTGCAGTCTCCATCCCCCTCTCCAGTCCCCTTGAGTCCGCCGCTGATATCACCTGCGGCGTTTACCGCAGGGTACGAGTGACATCCGATGTCAATTCGAAAACTGGGCTTGTATTTAATGGCGGCCTTCTCAGACACCGTTGCAGGTTCGGGTTGTAGAAATGGCTGCACTTTGTCGTGATCAATCGTGGCAGCTTCTATAGCTCCGATAGCAGCAGCTGCGGAAAGAAGCACGCGGATGTTCATCGTGCGAAAAACGGAAAGTGAGCACTTGTGGCGCTACCGGTACATGTAGTTTCACGCGTCGTAAAACTGACAAGTCAGATGACGAAAAAAATCGTGCGTTGTGCATTCGTGCGGATATGAACGAACGCATCAATGGTAATAAAGAGTCGGTAGCAGCACCTTCCTTCCCTTTATCGTGAAGAAAGTGTTGTTGTGTCCAAACGAGCGGATTCCGTGCCCCCCCCCCCAAAACAAAATGGCTCACACCTCAGATATGGTGACTCTCATTGCTGGTTTGACTTGGACATGAGGCTTCTCACTGCGGAGGAGAAACTATAAGCACGTCTTGCTTGCTAGCTATTATAAAAGTTGGTATGATTAATACAATATGTCTACTTACTATTAAGAATCAACATTCGATTCTGGTGCAGTAAAAGCCAATCGTTGAAAAATGTGGCTACTATTTCACCATCTACACCAATCTGGTAGATGACAAAACAGTTGAAGGGGCTTCCACAAAGTCGCCCAAACTAGGTTTTTATTTGGCTGCGGGGATCGCTCTTATAATACAAATGGTGACTTACTTGTATCTGATAAGTGCATTTTATACTGTAATGCAGCGGGCACATGAAGGATAGAACATTGCGCACTTGTTTTGCGAACTTGAGAAATGTATCAAAGGGGAGGAGGGTTGACAATCGGGGTGTTTTGAGAATTTTTCATTTTAACCAAACTCAAACGCTTACTAAAACATTTTAAAATGTTTTAACGTTACATGTAGCCTTAAAAGGCGAATAAGCAGCAAACACCACAGCGCGCACACGCATCGTTTACGACAAACAAATAGTAAACACCACAGTATTACGACAAAAGGTAGCGTGCACACGTGTTCAGCATCTTCAACAACGTTTACGACAACTAAGCAGCAAACAGCACGGCGCGCACACGCGTACAGCTTCTTCTGACCGACTTCAGCTCGCTTCGACGTGGATTTGTCCTTTTCTAGCGACTACATTTAGTGTCCATCACCTTGTCACCCATCCGTTTTCTGTCGGCCTCCGGTACCGGTGGCATTGCATTTAACGTTAGTTGTCATTTTTCTGCTTCTTGGTCTGGTTGGAATTCAGGGTTCCGATAAAAGCATTGGTTATTTTTTTATTACGGAAGACCTTCCAAAATCGAATAAAAATTATACTAAAAAAATCGGAAACGGAAACCACAAAAATAAGTAATTGTAGTTTAGTGTTTCAGTAGTTGCTGACGCTTATACTTGGTTTATGAATGTGATCTATTAGTCAACAGTAGTAAATAACTGTATACTACAGTGATTTGAATGATGAAAGAGGCCTGGGAAATTGTTAATTTCTCTCTAAAAAAGCAATTGTTCGCTTTCAAAATTAAGGTATTGTCAATACAATACAAATATCATTCATGTTGTCTTGTGGTTCGTAAACACTAAAAGATTAGAACTGAGACTTCCGCATGTGTAATTTCATATTCGCGTAGCCAAATTACTAAGTTGGCTACGCGAACACGTAAACCATGGCACCGTAAGGAGTTAGTACGGCCAGGCCTTGTCGAGGTTCGCTTCAAAGTTAGCGTCGATGAACGGCACCAAGGCGTGCTCGCCGAAGTTGGCGGGTTTCAGAGCGGTACGTGCCGCATCGGTCAGTTGCTCCCACATGATGAGATTCTGGAACTGGCCACCCGTTTTCCACGTAGTGTCCAGAGAGTTGTGGCCGCCGTTCTTAGCGTCAGAGAGAGTTGATCATGCCGCTCGTGCCGTTAAGGCCGTCTGTTGGAGGGGGCGTATACTTGGAATAGGGGCCACCTGCGTACGGTGAAGGCGACACGCCGATCATTTTCGGGTTTTCCACTGCAGGATTGTCAAGCCACACGACGACGTTCAACCAGGCATGACGCTTCCCCTTTTTGAAGAGGCGGGCCGGCATGTCCTTCGGGAAGTACCAGGCGTACGTAATGGCCCACAGGTCCTTGTGCCATCCAGCTCGACCGTAGACCTGAGACCCCAAGATTGTCCCTTTGCAGTCTCCATCCCCTCTCCAGTCCCCTTGAGTCCGCCGCTGATATCACCTGCGGCGTTTACCGCAGGGTACGAGTGACATCCGATGTCAATTCGAAAACTGGGCTTGTATTTAATGGCGGCCTTCTCAGACACCGTTGCAGGTTCGGGTTGTAGAAATGGCTGCACTTTGTCGTGATCAATCGTGGCAGCTTCTATAGCTCCGATAGCAGCAGCTGCGGAAAGAAGCACGCGGATGTTCATCGTGCGAAAAACGGAAAGTGAGCACTTGTGGCGCTACCGGTACATGTAGTTTCACGCGTCGTAAAACTGACAAGTCAGATGACGAAAAAAATCGTGCGTTGTGCATTCGTGCGGATATGAACGAACGCATCAATGGTAATAAAGAGTCGGTAGCAGCACCTTCCTTCCCTTTATCGTGAAGAAAGTGTTGTTGTGTCCAAACGAGCGGATTCCGTGCCCCCCAAAACAAAATGGCTCACACCTCAGATATGGTGACTCTCATTGCTGGTTTGACTTGGACATGAGGCTTCTCACTGCGGAGGAGAAACTATAAGCACGTCTTGCTTGCTAGCTATTATAAAAGTTGGTATGATTAATACAATATGTCTACTTACTATTAAGAATCAACATTCGATTCTGGTGCAGTAAAAGCCAATCGTTGAAAAATGTGGCTACTATTTCACCATCTACACCAATCTGGTAGATGACAAAACAGTTGAAGGGGCTTCCACAAAGTCGCCCAAACTAGGTTTTTATTTGGCTGCGGGGATCGCTCTTATAATACAAATGGTGACTTACTTGTATCTGATAAGTGCATTTTATACTGTAATGCAGCGGGCACATGAAGGATAGAACATTGCGCACTTGTTTTGCGAACTTGAGAAATGTATCAAAGGGGAGGAGGGTTGACAATCGGGGTGTTTTGAGAATTTTTTCATTTTAACCAAACTCAAACGCTTACTAAAACATTTTAAAATGTTTTAACGTTACATGTAGCCTTAAAAGGCGAATAAGCAGCAAACACCACAGCGCGCACACGCATCGTTTACGACAAACAAATAGTAAACACCACAGTATTACGACAAAAAGGTAGCGTGCACACGTGTTCAGCATCTTCAACAACGTTTACGACAACTAAGCAGCAAACAGCACGGCGCGCACACGCGTACAGCTTCTTCTGACCGACTTCAGCTCGCTTCGACGTGGATTTGTCCTTTTCTAGCGACTACATTTAGTGTCCATCACCTTGTCACCCATCCGTTTTCTGTCGGCCTCCGGTACCGGTGGCATTGCATTTAACGTTAGTTGTCATTTTTCTGCTTCTTGGTCTGGTTGGAATTCAGGGTTCCGATAAAAGCATTGGTTATTTTTTTATTACGGAAGACCTTCCAAAATCGAATAAAAATTATCCTAAAAAAATCGGAAACGGAAACCACAAAAATAAGTAATTGTAGTTTAGTGTTTCAGTAGTTGCTGACGCTTATACTTGGTTTATGAATGTGATCTATTGGTCAACAGTAGTAAATAACTGTATACTACATAAAGACTTGAGTGGTTTAGAGCAAAATGCAAAGTGATTGATTTAGGTCCTTAGTTCGCAAACTCCTTGCTACCTCTAAGCCTACTGGATTTCCTACTGGGTACACTCTACTGGATTCTGAGTTACTTCTGCCAATCAGCGAGTGCCACGTAGAGCCCATCTTGTACCCACAATCTTGTACCCACCCGTGGCGTAATCGTCCGTCCCATAATCACAGGAGTGATTGCAGTGTCAATGAGTGAGGTCATACCGGTATCTTACCGATATACCGCAGCTGGTCGAGGTGTCTTCTTGACAACACTACAGTGATTTGAATGATGAAAGAGGCCTGGGAAATTGTTAATTTCTCTCTAAAAAAGCAATTGTTCGCTTTCAAAATTAAGGTATTGTCAATACAATACAAATATCATTCATGTTGTCTTGTGGTTCGTAAACACTAAAAGATTAGAACTGAGACTTCCGCATGTGTAATTTCATATTCGCGTAGCCAAATTACTAAGTTGGCTACGCGAACACGTAAACCATGGCGCCGTAAGGAGTTAGTACGGCCAGGCCTTGTCGAGGTTCGCTTCAAAGTTAGCGTCGATGAACGGCACCAAGGCGTGCTCGCCGAAGTTGGCGGGTTTCAGAGCGGTACGTGCCGCATCGGTCAGTTGCTCCCACATGATGAGATTCTGGAACTGGCCACCCGTTTTCCACGTAGTGTCCAGAGAGTTGTGGCCGCCGTTCTTAGCGTCAGAGAGAGGGTTGATCATGCCGCTCGTGCCGTTAAGGCCGTCTGTTGGAGGGGGCGTATACTTGGAATAGGGGCCACCTGCGTACGGTGAAGGCGACACGCCGATCATTTTCGGGTTTTCCACTGCAGGATTGTCAAGCCACACGACGACGTTCAACCAGGCATGACGCTTCCCCTTTTTTGAAGAGGCGGGCCGGCATGTCCTTCGGGAAGTACCAGGCGTACGTAATGGCCCACAGGTCCTTGTGCCATCCAGCTCGACCGTAGACCTGAGACCCCAAGATTGTCCCTTTGCAGTCTCCATCCCCCCTCTCCAGTCCCCTTGAGTCCGCCGCTGATATCACCTGCGGCGTTTACCGCAGGGTACGAGTGACATCCGATGTCAATTCGAAAACTGGGCTTGTATTTAATGGCGGCCTTCTCAGACACCGTTGCAGGTAAAGACTTGAGTGGTTTAGAGCAAAATGCAAAGTGATTGATTTAGGTCCTTAGTTCGCAAACTCCTTGCTACCTCTAAGCCTACTGGATTTCCTACTGGGTACACTCTACTGGATTCTGAGTTACTTCTGCCAATCAGCGAGCGCCACGTAGAGCCCATCTTGTACCCACAATCTTGTACCCACCCGTGGCGTAATCGTCCGTCCCATAATCACAGGAATGATTGCAGTGTCAATGAGTGAAGGTCATACCGGTATCTTACCGATATACCGCAGCTGGTCGAGGTGTCTTCTTGACAACACTCCCACTCGACTCGACAGTCTTCGGCGCTTGGATACCGAGCTTGCTCCGAAGAACTTCAAACTGCACAGCAGTGATCGCCTTCGTCATGATGTCAGCCAGCATGTCGGTCGTCGAAACATACTGCAGCACCACTTGACCGTCTTCCACCTTCTCGCGCACGAAGTGGTAGCGAATGTCGATGTGCTTGGTGCGCTTGTGAAACTCCGGGTTCTTGGCCAACGCGATGGAGCCTTGGTTGTCCTCATAGATCTTGATCGCTTCATCGCTTGCCATCTCGCCGAGTTCGCACAGGAACACCTTGAGCCACACCGCCTCTTGCGTCGCCTCCGATAGCGCCATGTACTCGGCTTCCGTTGAAGACAGCGCCACCGTCCGCTGCTTCTTGCTGCGCCAGCTGATGCACCCGCCGTTCATCATAAACGCGTAGCCACTTGTACTCCTTCTTGACTCGATGTCTCCGGCCCAGTCTGCATCCGAGTACCCGCACGCGCCGAAGCTGTCTTCCCGTGAGAACTCGAGTCCGTGCGCAGGCGTCGCTTGAAGGTACCGCAGCACGCGTTTGAGGGCTTGCCAATGCGTCGGACACGGGTCGGCGGAGAACTGGCTCAGCACTCCCACTGCAGCAGCGAGGTCCGGACGCGTCGCCACCATCAGGTACATGAGTCCTCCGACGGCACTCCGGTACGGCACGTTCTTCATCGTGTCTTCGTGCTTGCAGCCGCCCTCGCACATGTTCTTGGTCAACTTGAGTCCAGGGTCTTGCGGTGTCTTCACAGGCTTGCTGTCTTGCATGCCGAACTTGGTCAGGATGGACTTGAGGAACTTGGTCTGCCGCACCGTCACTTTTCCTGAGTCGCGGTCGTTCTTGATCTCCATCCCGAGGAAATACTCGAGCTCGCCGAGGTCCGTCATCTCGAAGCGTTCACTCAACGCGCGCTTGGTCGACTCCAACAGCTCGTCGTTGCTGCTTGCCAGGATCAGGTCGTCCACGTACAGCACCACGAAGATCATCTCTTGGTCATTCCTCTTGATGTAGACGCAGTGATCCGACTCGCACTTCTTGAACCCGAGCTTGAGCATGAAGTCGTCGATGGTCTGGTTCCACATGCGCGGCGATTGCTTCAGTCCGTACAGCGAACGCTTGAGCTTGCACACGTAGTCTGGGTGGTCTTCGTCTACGTACCCGTCCGGCTGCGCCATGTAGATGTCTTCGTCAAGAACGCCGTTCAGGAAGGCTGTCTTGACGTCCATCTGGTGCAGCTTGAGACCGTACTTGGCAGCCATACTCAGCACCGCCCGAATCGACGTGAACTTGGCCACCGGCGCGAACGTCTCGTCGTAGTCGATGCCGTACTTCTGCGCGAATCCCTTGGCCACCAGTCGCGCCTTGAACCGCTCGATCTCACCGTCTTGGTTCTCCTTCACTCGAAATACCCATCTGCAGCCGATCGCCTTCCGACCCGTCGGCAGTGACACGACATCCCACGTGTCGTTCTTGCGCAGCGACTCATACTCCGAGTCACAGGCCTCCTTCCACTTGACTGCGTCGCTGGATTCCATCGCCGACTTGAACGTGGTCGGCATCTCTCCCACTGAATCCACGACGTAGGCAGCTTCGAAACTGCCATCTTCCCCGCAACGGCCGACATCTCGTCCAGGGCCTGTTGCCGGTTGTGCGACGCATACCGCTTGGTGCTCGGAACCTCCACGGCTTCCTCCAACGACTGCGTCCGTTGGTGTCGCTTGCTGCCGGGCTCGAAGTCTTCGTCCCGTGCAGTTTCTTCATTGTCATCTTCATCCGACTGCGACGAATCTTGATCCGTCACCACTTCATCTTGAATGACCACCTCCCTCTGAGAGTAGTCACGTCTCCCACCGTCGAAGACGTCTTCCATGAACTGCGCGTCGCGGCTCACCAGCACGCGACCGTTCTCCAGTTCTTCGAATCGATACGCTTTCTCGTGCTCCGAGTACCCGAGAAAACGGCAACGCACCGACCGAGCGTCAAACTTGGACCGTTTCTCCTTCGGCACATGCACGTACGCGTGGCAACCGAACACCTTCAGGTTCGCCAGCAGTGGCTTCTTGCCCGTCCAAACTTGGTGCGGCGACTTGTCGTGGCTGATGGCGCGCGTCGGACACCGGTTGCGGAGGAACGTGGCAGTAATGACCGCTTCGCCCCAATACGCCTTGGACAACCCGGCATGTTCCAACATGCAGCGCGCACACTCCACCAACGTCCGGTTCATCCGCTCGGCGACTCCGTTCAGCTGGGGCGTGTAAGGCGGCGTGAACTTTGCACGATCCCACGGTCGCTGCAGAACTTGGCCATTTCGCGCGACGTGTACTCGCCACCGTTGTCGCTGCGGAGCGTCTTCACGCGCTTGCCCGTCTGAGTTTCTGCGAGCGCAACGAACTCAGCGAATTTGGCAGCCACCTCGGACTTGTTCCGCAGCAAGTACACCACACAGAAGTGCGACTTGTCGTCGATGAAGGTGACGAAGTAGCGCTTGCCACCAAACGTTGACGTCTTCATGGGACCACACACGTCGCTGTGAACCACCTCTAGCACTTGCTTCGCGCGGTTCGGCGACGACTTCATGTAGCTCACTCGCGTTTGCTTGCCGAGTGAGCATCCGCCGCACAGCTCCCACTGCTTCACCGACGCCATGTCGATGCCAACACCGTAGCCCTTCTTGACGATGGCGTCTAGACCGCCATGGCCGATGTGACCGAGTCGAAGATGCCAGAGGTACGACGTGGTGTCCCCTTTGCGATCCTTCGAGCTTGCCGCATTGGCCTCGTCAGGCATCACCGGTGTCATGCAGAGCTTGAACAGACCCTTGCCCTCACGAGCTCCGATCTTCCACTGCATGCCCTTCGTTTCCGCGAAGCACCCGTCGCTCTCGAAGGTCACGGGTCCGACATCCTTCGTGAAGCGACCAACCGAGAACAGGTTGCGCGACAGCTTGGGTATGTGCCACACTTTCGTGAGCACACCCTTCTTGGTCCCGCGCGGAGTCTTCATTGACATCACGATGTCACCGCTGCCGATCGCCTGTACCACACCGTCGTCTGCGAGGTGTACGTCGACCGGAGTGAAGACCTTGTAGTTCCTCATGAACTTCTTGGAACACGTCATGTGCTGCGTCGCACCCGAGTCGACCAGCCACACATCACTTGACTTGGAGGCGCAAGAGTCGCCACCAACCGAGAAGAGATAGTCGCCAGAATCTTCATCCTGCGCGACATTCGCACGCTGCGACCGATGTCGCTCAGCGTCGTTGTGGATCCGCGAGGGGCACTCCGCGATCCAATGTCCTTGTTTGCCACACTGATGGCACGCACCGGTCTTCTTCACCGGTCGGCCCTTGCGCTTGTTGTCCTTCATCATGAACGCTTGGCCAGACGTGGCTCCGTCGCCGCCCTGCTCCTTGCGCTTCATGTCCTCATGCAGGAGCCGAGACGTCACGAGTTCCCATGTCAGCGTGTCGGCTCTCGACTCCAACGCCGTGATCAGGAACTGGTACGACTCGCTCAGACTTCCCAGAAGCGTGATCACCAAGTCGTCCTCGCTGACCGGAGCGCCCACCGCGTCGAGCTGCTCCGCCAGAGTCTTGACCTTGTTGATGTGCTCCAACACATCATCACCTTCGTCCATCATAGTCGTGAAGAAACGTCGACGAAGGAAGAGCTTGTTGGCCAGGCTCCTCTTCTCGAAGTGTCCTTCCAGTCTTGACCATGCATCATGCGCGCCACTCGCCGACCGGACCAGCGGTAGTTGCGAATCCTCCATCGCAAGACAGATGATCGCCAGCGCCTTGCGAGACTTCCTCTTGAACGCCGCTTGGTCCAGCACGGTAGCACAGTGCTCGAGCTTCACTTCCCCGCTCACGATCTCCCACAGATCGCGCTCCTCGAGCACCATCTGCATCTTGAACTTCCACGTGTGGAAGTTGGTTCCGTCGAACTTGTTGATGCGAGCGGTCGTGGTCGGGATGGTGTCCATGGCGAATGCGAAGTCGGTGGCGGGGGGGGCAGAGTCTGCGGGGCTTGGGCTCATAACCTAAAGACTTGAGTGGTTTAGAGCAAAATGCAAAGTGATTGATTTAGGTCCTTAGTTCGCAAACTCCTTGCTACCTCTAAGCCTACTGGATTTCCTACTGGGTACACTCTACTGGATTCTGAGTTACTTCTGCCAATCAGCGAGCGCCACGTAGAGCCCATCTTGTACCCACAATCTTGTACCCACCCGTGGCGTAATCGTCCGTCCCATAATCACAGGAATGATTGCAGTGTTAATGAGTGAAGGTTAAAGACTTGAGTGGTTTAGAGCAAAATGCAAAGTGATTGATTTAGGTCCTTAGTTCGCAAACTCCTTGCTACCTCTAAGCCTACTGGATTACCTACTGGGTACACTCTACTGGATTCTGAGTTACTTCTGCCAATCAGCGAGTGCCACATAGAGCCCATCTTGTACCCACAATCTTGTACCCACCCGTGGCGTAATCGTCCGTCCCATAATCACAGGAATGATTGCAGTGTTAATGAGTGAAGGTCATACCGGTATCTTACCGATATACCGCAGCTGGTCGAGGTGTCTTCTTGACAACAGATGTCACTCGTACCCTGCGGTAAACGCCGCAGGTGATATCAGCGGCGGACTCAAGGGGACTGGAGAGGGGGATGGAGACTGCAAAGGGACAATCTTGGGGTCTCAGGTCTACGGTCGAGCTGGATGGCACAAGGACCTGTGGGCCATTACGTACGCCTGGTACTTCCCGAAGGACATGCCGGCCCGCCTCTTCAAAAAGGGGAAGCGTCATGCCTGGTTGAACGTCGTCGTGTGGCTTGACAATCCTGCAGTGGAAAACCCGAAAATGATCGGCGTGTCGCCTTCACCGTACGCAGGTGGCCCCTATTCCAAGTATACGCCCCCTCCAACAGACGGCCTTAACGGCACGAGCGGCATGATCAACTCTCTCTGACGCTAAGAACGGCGGCCACAACTCTCTGGACACTACGTGGAAAACGGGTGGCCAGTTCCAGAATCTCATCATGTGGGAGCAACTGACCGATGCGGCACGTACCGCTCTGAAACCCGCCAACTTCGGCGAGCACGCCTTGGTGCCGTTCATCGACGCTAACTTTGAAGCGAACCTCGACAAGGCCTGGCCGTACTAACTCCTTACGGTGCCATGGTTTACGTGTTCGCGTAGCCAACTTAGTAATTTGGCTACGCGAATATGAAATTACACATGCGGAAGTCTCAGTTCTAATCTTTTAGTGTTTACGAACCACAAGACAACATGAATGATATTTGTATTGTATTGACAATACCTTAATTTTGAAAGCGAACAATTGCTTTTTTAGAGAGAAATTAACAATTTCCCAGGCCTCTTTCATCATTCAAATCACTGTAGTGTTGTCAAGAAGACACCTCGACCAGCTGCGGTATATCGGTAAGATACCGGTATGACCCTCACTCATTGACACTGCAATCACTCCTGTGATTATGGGACGGACGATTACGCCACGGGTGGGTACAAGATTGTGGGTACAAGATGGGCTCTACGTGGCACTCGCTGATTGGCAGAAGTAACTCAGAATCCAGTAGAGTGTACCCAGTAGGAAATCCAGTAGGCTTAGAGGTAGCAAGGAGTTTGCGAACTAAGGACCTAAATCAATCACTTTGCATTTTGCTCTAAACCACTCAAGTCTTTATGTAGTATACAGTTATTTACTACTGTTGACCAATAGATCACATTCATAAACCAAGTATAAGCGTCAGCAACTACTGAAACACTAAACTACAATTACTTATTTTTGTGGTTTCCGTTTCCGATTTTTTTAGGATAATTTTTATTCGATTTTGGAAGGTCTTCCGTAATAAAAAAATAACCAATGCTTTTATCGGAACCCTGAATTCCAACCAGACCAAGAAGCAGAAAAATGACAACTAACGTTAAATGCAATGCCACCGGTACCGGAGGCCGACAGAAAACGGATGGGTGACAAGGTGATGGACACTAAATGTAGTCGCTAGAAAAGGACAAATCCACGTCGAAGCGAGCTGAAGTCGGTCAGAAGAAGCTGTACGCGTGTGCGCGCCGTGCTGTTTGCTGCTTAGTTGTCGTAAACGTTGTTGAAGATGCTGAACACGTGTGCACGCTACCTTTTTGTCGTAATACTGTGGTGTTTACTATTTGTTTGTCGTAAACGATGCGTGTGCGCGCTGTGGTGTTTGCTGCTTATTCGCCTTTTAAGGCTACATGTAACGTTAAAACATTTTAAAATGTTTTAGTAAGCGTTTGAGTTTGGTTAAAATGAAAAAATTCTCAAAACACCCCGATTGTCAACCCTCCTCCCCTTTGATACATTTCTCAAGTTCGCAAAACAAGTGCGCAATGTTCTATCCTTCATGTGCCCGCTGCATTACAGTATAAAATGCACTTATCAGATACAAGTAAGTCACCATTTGTATTATAAGAGCGATCCCCGCAGCCAAATAAAAACCTAGTTTGGGCGACTTTGTGGAAGCCCCTTCAACTGTTTTGTCATCTACCAGATTGGTGTAGATGGTGAAATAGTAGCCACATTTTTCAACGATTGGCTTTTACTGCACCAGAATCGAATGTTGATTCTTAATAGTAAGTAGACATATTGTATTAATCATACCAACTTTTTATAATAGCTAGCAAGCAAGACGTGCTTATAGTTTCTCCTCCGCAGTGAGAAGCCTCATGTCCAAGTCAAACCAGCAATGAGAGTCACCATATCTGAGGTGTGAGCCATTTTGTTTTGGGGGGGGGGGCACGGAATCCGCTCGTTTGGACACAACAACACTTTCTTCACGATAAAGGGAAGGAAGGTGCTGCTACCGACTCTTTATTACCATTGATGCGTTCGTTCATATCCGCACGAATGCACAACGCACGATTTTTTTCGTCATCTGACTTGTCAGTTTTACGACGCGTGAAACTACATGTACCGGTAGCGCCACAAGTGCTCACTTTCCGTTTTTCGCACGATGAACATCCGCGTGCTTCTTTCCGCAGCTGCTGCTATCGGAGCTATAGAAGCTGCCACGATTGATCACGACAAAGTGCAGCCATTTCTACAACCCGAACCTGCAACGGTGTCTGAGAAGGCCGCCATTAAATACTAAAGACTTGAGTGGTTTAGAGCAAAATGCAAAGTGATTGATTTAGGTCCTTAGTTCGCAAACTCCTTGCTACCTCTAAGCCTACTGGATTTCCTACTGGGTACACTCTACTGGATTCTGAGTTACTTCTGCCAATCAGCGAGCGCCACGTAGAGCCCATCTTGTACCCACAATCTTGTACCCACCCGTGGCGTAATCGTCCGTCCCATAATCACAGGAATGATTGCAGTGTCAATGAGTGAAGGTCATACCGGTATCTTACCGATATACCGCAGCTGGTCGAGGTGTCTTCTTGACAACACTCCCACTCGACTCGACAGTCTTCGGCGCTTGGATACCGAGCTTGCTCCGAAGAACTTCAAACTGCACAGCAGTGATCGCCTTCGTCATGATGTCAGCCAGCATGTCGGTCGTCGAAACATACTGCAGCACCACTTGACCGTCTTCCACCTTCTCGCGCACGAAGTGGTAGCGAATGTCGATGTGCTTGGTGCGCTTGTGAAACTCCGGGTTCTTGGCCAACGCGATGGAGCCTTGGTTGTCCTCATAGATCTTGATCGCTTCATCGCTTGCCATCTCGCCGAGTTCGCACAGGAACACCTTGAGCCACACCGCCTCTTGCGTCGCCTCCGATAGCGCCATGTACTCGGCTTCCGTTGAAGACAGCGCCACCGTCCGCTGCTTCTTGCTGCGCCAGCTGATGCACCCGCCGTTCATCATAAACGCGTAGCCACTTGTACTCCTTCTTGACTCGATGTCTCCGGCCCAGTCTGCATCCGAGTACCCGCACGCGCCGAAGCTGTCTTCCCGTGAGAACTCGAGTCCGTGCGCAGGCGTCGCTTGAAGGTACCGCAGCACGCGTTTGAGGGCTTGCCAATGCGTCGGACACGGGTCGGCGGAGAACTGGCTCAGCACTCCCACTGCAGCAGCGAGGTCCGGACGCGTCGCCACCATCAGGTACATGAGTCCTCCGACGGCACTCCGGTACGGCACGTTCTTCATCGTGTCTTCGTGCTTGCAGCCGCCCTCGCACATGTTCTTGGTCAACTTGAGTCCAGGGTCTTGCGGTGTCTTCACAGGCTTGCTGTCTTGCATGCCGAACTTGGTCAGGATGGACTTGAGGAACTTGGTCTGCCGCACCGTCACTTTTCCTGAGTCGCGGTCGTTCTTGATCTCCATCCCGAGGAAATACTCGAGCTCGCCGAGGTCCGTCATCTCGAAGCGTTCACTCAACGCGCGCTTGGTCGACTCCAACAGCTCGTCGTTGCTGCTTGCCAGGATCAGGTCGTCCACGTACAGCACCACGAAGATCATCTCTTGGTCATTCCTCTTGATGTAGACGCAGTGATCCGACTCGCACTTCTTGAACCCGAGCTTGAGCATGAAGTCGTCGATGGTCTGGTTCCACATGCGCGGCGATTGCTTCAGTCCGTACAGCGAACGCTTGAGCTTGCACACGTAGTCTGGGTGGTCTTCGTCTACGTACCCGTCCGGCTGCGCCATGTAGATGTCTTCGTCAAGAACGCCGTTCAGGAAGGCTGTCTTGACGTCCATCTGGTGCAGCTTGAGACCGTACTTGGCAGCCATACTCAGCACCGCCCGAATCGACGTGAACTTGGCCACCGGCGCGAACGTCTCGTCGTAGTCGATGCCGTACTTCTGCGCGAATCCCTTGGCCACCAGTCGCGCCTTGAACCGCTCGATCTCACCGTCTTGGTTCTCCTTCACTCGAAATACCCATCTGCAGCCGATCGCCTTCCGACCCGTCGGCAGTGACACGACATCCCACGTGTCGTTCTTGCGCAGCGACTCATACTCCGAGTCACAGGCCTCCTTCCACTTGACTGCGTCGCTGGATTCCATCGCCGACTTGAACGTGGTCGGCATCTCTCCCACTGAATCCACGACGTAGGCAGCTTCGAAACTGCCATCTTCCCCGCAACGGCCGACATCTCGTCCAGGGCCTGTTGCCGGTTGTGCGACGCATACCGCTTGGTGCTCGGAACCTCCACGGCTTCCTCCAACGACTGCGTCCGTTGGTGTCGCTTGCTGCCGGGCTCGAAGTCTTCGTCCCGTGCAGTTTCTTCATTGTCATCTTCATCCGACTGCGACGAATCTTGATCCGTCACCACTTCATCTTGAATGACCACCTCCCTCTGAGAGTAGTCACGTCTCCCACCGTCGAAGACGTCTTCCATGAACTGCGCGTCGCGGCTCACCAGCACGCGACCGTTCTCCAGTTCTTCGAATCGATACGCTTTCTCGTGCTCCGAGTACCCGAGAAAACGGCAACGCACCGACCGAGCGTCAAACTTGGACCGTTTCTCCTTCGGCACATGCACGTACGCGTGGCAACCGAACACCTTCAGGTTCGCCAGCAGTGGCTTCTTGCCCGTCCAAACTTGGTGCGGCGACTTGTCGTGGCTGATGGCGCGCGTCGGACACCGGTTGCGGAGGAACGTGGCAGTAATGACCGCTTCGCCCCAATACGCCTTGGACAACCCGGCATGTTCCAACATGCAGCGCGCACACTCCACCAACGTCCGGTTCATCCGCTCGGCGACTCCGTTCAGCTGGGGCGTGTAAGGCGGCGTGAACTTTGCACGATCCCACGGTCGCTGCAGAACTTGGCCATTTCGCGCGACGTGTACTCGCCACCGTTGTCGCTGCGGAGCGTCTTCACGCGCTTGCCCGTCTGAGTTTCTGCGAGCGCAACGAACTCAGCGAATTTGGCAGCCACCTCGGACTTGTTCCGCAGCAAGTACACCACACAGAAGTGCGACTTGTCGTCGATGAAGGTGACGAAGTAGCGCTTGCCACCAAACGTTGACGTCTTCATGGGACCACACACGTCGCTGTGAACCACCTCTAGCACTTGCTTCGCGCGGTTCGGCGACGACTTCATGTAGCTCACTCGCGTTTGCTTGCCGAGTGAGCATCCGCCGCACAGCTCCCACTGCTTCACCGACGCCATGTCGATGCCAACACCGTAGCCCTTCTTGACGATGGCGTCTAGACCGCCATGGCCGATGTGACCAAGTCGAAGATGCCAGAGGTACGACGTGGTGTCCCCTTTGCGATCCTTCGAGCTTGCCGCATTGGCCTCGTCAGGCATCACCGGTGTCATGCAGAGCTTGAACAGACCCTTGCCCTCACGAGCTCCGATCTTCCACTGCATGCCCTTCGTTTCCGCGAAGCACCCGTCGCTCTCGAAGGTCACGGGTCCGACATCCTTCGTGAAGCGACCAACCGAGAACAGGTTGCGCGACAGCTTGGGTATGTGCCACACTTTCGTGAGCACACCCTTCTTGGTCCCGCGCGGAGTCTTCATTGACATCACGATGTCACCGCTGCCGATCGCCTGTACCACACCGTCGTCTGCGAGGTGTACGTCGACCGGAGTGAAGACCTTGTAGTTCCTCATGAACTTCTTGGAACACGTCATGTGCTGCGTCGCACCCGAGTCGACCAGCCACACATCACTTGACTTGGAGGCGCAAGAGTCGCCACCAACCGAGAAGAGATAGTCGCCAGAATCTTCATCCTGCGCGACATTCGCACGCTGCGACCGATGTCGCTCAGCGTCGTTGTGGATCCGCGAGGGGCACTCCGCGATCCAATGTCCTTGTTTGCCACACTGATGGCACGCACCGGTCTTCTTCACCGGTCGGCCCTTGCGCTTGTTGTCCTTCATCATGAACGCTTGGCCAGACGTGGCTCCGTCGCCGCCCTGCTCCTTGCGCTTCATGTCCTCATGCAGGAGCCGAGACGTCACGAGTTCCCATGTCAGCGTGTCGGCTCTCGACTCCAACGCCGTGATCAGGAACTGGTACGACTCGCTCAGACTTCCCAGAAGCGTGATCACCAAGTCGTCCTCGCTGACCGGAGCGCCCACCGCGTCGAGCTGCTCCGCCAGAGTCTTGACCTTGTTGATGTGCTCCAACACATCATCACCTTCGTCCATCATAGTCGTGAAGAAACGTCGACGAAGGAAGAGCTTGTTGGCCAGGCTCCTCTTCTCGAAGTGTCCTTCCAGTCTTGACCATGCATCATGCGCGCCACTCGCCGACCGGACCAGCGGTAGTTGCGAATCCTCCATCGCAAGACAGATGATCGCCAGCGCCTTGCGAGACTTCCTCTTGAACGCCGCTTGGTCCAGCACGGTAGCACATTGCTCGAGCTTCACTTCCCCGCTCACGATCTCCCACAGATCGCGCTCCTCGAGCACCATCTGCATCTTGAACTTCCACGTGTGGAAGTTGGTTCCGTCGAACTTGTTGATGCGAGCGGTCGTGGTCGGGATGGTGTCCATGGCGAATGCGAAGTCGGTGGCGGGGGGCAGAGTCTGCGGGGCTTGGGCTCATAACCTAAAGACTTGAGTGGTTTAGAGCAAAATGCAAAGTGATTGATTTAGGTCCTTAGTTCGCAAACTCCTTGCTACCTCTAAGCCTACTGGATTTCCTACTGGGTACACTCTACTGGATTCTGAGTTACTTCTGCCAATCAGCGAGTGCCACGTAGAGCCCATCTTGTACCCACAATCTTGTACCCACCCGTGGCGTAATCGTCCGTCCCATAATCACAGGAGTGATTGCAGTGTCAATGAGTGAGGGTCATACCGGTATCTTACCGATATACCGCAGCTGGTCGAGGTGTCTTCTTGACAACACTCCCACTCGACTCGACAGTCTTCGGCGCTTGGATACCGAGCTTGCTCCGAAGAACTTCAAACTGCACAGCAGTGATCGCCTTCGTCATGATGTCAGCCAGCATGTCGGTCGTCGAAACATACTGCAGCACCACTTGACCGTCTTCCACCTTCTCGCGCACGAAGTGGTAGCGAATGTCGATGTGCTTGGTGCGCTTGTGAAACTCCGGGTTCTTGGCCAACGCGATGGAGCCTTGGTTGTCCTCATAGATCTTGATCGCTTCATCGCTTGCCATCTCGCCGAGTTCGCACAGGAACACCTTGAGCCACACCGCCTCTTGCGTCGCCTCCGATAGCGCCATGTACTCGGCTTCCGTTGAAGACAGCGCCACCGTCCGCTGCTTCTTGCTGCGCCAGCTGATGCACCCGCCGTTCATCATAAACGCGTAGCCACTTGTACTCCTTCTTGACTCGATGTCTCCGGCCCAGTCTGCATCCGAGTACCCGCACGCGCCGAAGCTGTCTTCCCGTGAGAACTCGAGTCCGTGCGCAGGCGTCGCTTGAAGGTACCGCAGCACGCGTTTGAGGGCTTGCCAATGCGTCGGACACGGGTCGGCGGAGAACTGGCTCAGCACTCCCACTGCAGCAGCGAGGTCCGGACGCGTCGCCACCATCAGGTACATGAGTCCTCCGACGGCACTCCGGTACGGCACGTTCTTCATCGTGTCTTCGTGCTTGCAGCCGCCCTCGCACATGTTCTTGGTCAACTTGAGTCCAGGGTCTTGCGGTGTCTTCACAGGCTTGCTGTCTTGCATGCCGAACTTGGTCAGGATGGACTTGAGGAACTTGGTCTGCCGCACCGTCACTTTTCCTGAGTCGCGGTCGTTCTTGATCTCCATCCCGAGGAAATACTCGAGCTCGCCGAGGTCCGTCATCTCGAAGCGTTCACTCAACGCGCGCTTGGTCGACTCCAACAGCTCGTCGTTGCTGCTTGCCAGGATCAGGTCGTCCACGTACAGCACCACGAAGATCATCTCTTGGTCATTCCTCTTGATGTAGACGCAGTGATCCGACTCGCACTTCTTGAACCCGAGCTTGAGCATGAAGTCGTCGATGGTCTGGTTCCACATGCGCGGCGATTGCTTCAGTCCGTACAGCGAACGCTTGAGCTTGCACACGTAGTCTGGGTGGTCTTCGTCTACGTACCCGTCCGGCTGCGCCATGTAGATGTCTTCGTCAAGAACGCCGTTCAGGAAGGCTGTCTTGACGTCCATCTGGTGCAGCTTGAGACCGTACTTGGCAGCCATACTCAGCACCGCCCGAATCGACGTGAACTTGGCCACCGGCGCGAACGTCTCGTCGTAGTCGATGCCGTACTTCTGCGCGAATCCCTTGGCCACCAGTCGCGCCTTGAACCGCTCGATCTCACCGTCTTGGTTCTCCTTCACTCGAAATACCCATCTGCAGCCGATCGCCTTCCGACCCGTCGGCAGTGACACGACATCCCACGTGTCGTTCTTGCGCAGCGACTCATACTCCGAGTCACAGGCCTCCTTCCACTTGACTGCGTCGCTGGATTCCATCGCCGACTTGAACGTGGTCGGCATCTCTCCCACTGAATCCACGACGTAGGCAGCTTCGAAACTGCCATCTTCCCCGCAACGGCCGACATCTCGTCCAGGGCCTGTTGCCGGTTGTGCGACGCATACCGCTTGGTGCTCGGAACCTCCACGGCTTCCTCCAACGACTGCGTCCGTTGGTGTCGCTTGCTGCCGGGCTCGAAGTCTTCGTCCCGTGCAGTTTCTTCATTGTCATCTTCATCCGACTGCGACGAATCTTGATCCGTCACCACTTCATCTTGAATGACCACCTCCCTCTGAGAGTAGTCACGTCTCCCACCGTCGAAGACGTCTTCCATGAACTGCGCGTCGCGGCTCACCAGCACGCGACCGTTCTCCAGTTCTTCGAATCGATACGCTTTCTCGTGCTCCGAGTACCCGAGAAAACGGCAACGCACCGACCGAGCGTCAAACTTGGACCGTTTCTCCTTCGGCACATGCACGTACGCGTGGCAACCGAACACCTTCAGGTTCGCCAGCAGTGGCTTCTTGCCCGTCCAAACTTGGTGCGGCGACTTGTCGTGGCTGATGGCGCGCGTCGGACACCGGTTGCGGAGGAACGTGGCAGTAATGACCGCTTCGCCCCAATACGCCTTGGACAACCCGGCATGTTCCAACATGCAGCGCGCACACTCCACCAACGTCCGGTTCATCCGCTCGGCGACTCCGTTCAGCTGGGGCGTGTAAGGCGGCGTGAACTTTGCACGATCCCACGGTCGCTGCAGAACTTGGCCATTTCGCGCGACGTGTACTCGCCACCGTTGTCGCTGCGGAGCGTCTTCACGCGCTTGCCCGTCTGAGTTTCTGCGAGCGCAACGAACTCAGCGAATTTGGCAGCCACCTCGGACTTGTTCCGCAGCAAGTACACCACACAGAAGTGCGACTTGTCGTCGATGAAGGTGACGAAGTAGCGCTTGCCACCAAACGTTGACGTCTTCATGGGACCACACACGTCGCTGTGAACCACCTCTAGCACTTGCTTCGCGCGGTTCGGCGACGACTTCATGTAGCTCACTCGCGTTTGCTTGCCGAGTGAGCATCCGCCGCACAGCTCCCACTGCTTCACCGACGCCATGTCGATGCCAACACCGTAGCCCTTCTTGACGATGGCGTCTAGACCGCCATGGCCGATGTGACCAAGTCGAAGATGCCAGAGGTACGACGTGGTGTCCCCTTTGCGATCCTTCGAGCTTGCCGCATTGGCCTCGTCAGGCATCACCGGTGTCATGCAGAGCTTGAACAGACCCTTGCCCTCACGAGCTCCGATCTTCCACTGCATGCCCTTCGTTTCCGCGAAGCACCCGTCGCTCTCGAAGGTCACGGGTCCGACATCCTTCGTGAAGCGACCAACCGAGAACAGGTTGCGCGACAGCTTGGGTATGTGCCACACTTTCGTGAGCACACCCTTCTTGGTCCCGCGCGGAGTCTTCATTGACATCACGATGTCACCGCTGCCGATCGCCTGTACCACACCGTCGTCTGCGAGGTGTACGTCGACCGGAGTGAAGACCTTGTAGTTCCTCATGAACTTCTTGGAACACGTCATGTGCTGCGTCGCACCCGAGTCGACCAGCCACACATCACTTGACTTGGAGGCGCAAGAGTCGCCACCAACCGAGAAGAGATAGTCGCCAGAATCTTCATCCTGCGCGACATTCGCACGCTGCGACCGATGTCGCTCAGCGTCGTTGTGGATCCGCGAGGGGCACTCCGCGATCCAATGTCCTTGTTTGCCACACTGATGGCACGCACCGGTCTTCTTCACCGGTCGGCCCTTGCGCTTGTTGTCCTTCATCATGAACGCTTGGCCAGACGTGGCTCCGTCGCCGCCCTGCTCCTTGCGCTTCATGTCCTCATGCAGGAGCCGAGACGTCACGAGTTCCCATGTCAGCGTGTCGGCTCTCGACTCCAACGCCGTGATCAGGAACTGGTACGACTCGCTCAGACTTCCCAGAAGCGTGATCACCAAGTCGTCCTCGCTGACCGGAGCGCCCACCGCGTCGAGCTGCTCCGCCAGAGTCTTGACCTTGTTGATGTGCTCCAACACATCATCACCTTCGTCCATCATAGTCGTGAAGAAACGTCGACGAAGGAAGAGCTTGTTGGCCAGGCTCCTCTTCTCGAAGTGTCCTTCCAGTCTTGACCATGCATCATGCGCGCCACTCGCCGACCGGACCAGCGGTAGTTGCGAATCCTCCATCGCAAGACAGATGATCGCCAGCGCCTTGCGAGACTTCCTCTTGAACGCCGCTTGGTCCAGCACGGTAGCACAGTGCTCGAGCTTCACTTCCCCGCTCACGATCTCCCACAGATCGCGCTCCTCGAGCACCATCTGCATCTTGAACTTCCACGTGTGGAAGTTGGTTCCGTCGAACTTGTTGATGCGAGCGGTCGTGGTCGGGATGGTGTCCATGGCGAATGCGAAGTCGGTGGCGGGGGGGGGGCAGAGTCTGCGGGGCTTGGGCTCATAACCTAAAGACTTGAGTGGTTTAGAGCAAAATGCAAAGTGATTGATTTAGGTCCTTAGTTCGCAAACTCCTTGCTACCTCTAAGCCTACTGGATTTCCTACTGGGTACACTCTACTGGATTCTGAGTTACTTCTGCCAATCAGCGAGCGCCACGTAGAGCCCATCTTGTACCCACAATCTTGTACCCACCCGTGGCGTAATCGTCCGTCCCATAATCACAGGAATGATTGCAGTGTTAATGAGTGAAGGTCATACCGGTATCTTACCGATATACCGCAGCTGGTCGAGGTGTCTTCTTGACAACAACGTCTTGCTTGCTAGCTATTATAAAAAGTTGGTATGATTAATACAATATGTCTACTTACTATTAAGAATCAACATTCGATTCTGGTGCAGTAAAAGCCAATCGTTGAAAAATGTGGCTACTATTTCACCATCTACACCAATCTGGTAGATGACAAAACAGTTGAAGGGGGGCTTCCACAAAGTCGCCCAAACTAGGTTTTTATTTGGCTGCGGGGATCGCTCTTATAATACAAATGGTGACTTACTTGTATCTGATAAGTGCATTTTATACTGTAATGCAGCGGGCACATGAAGGATAGAACATTGCGCACTTGTTTTGCGAACTTGAGAAATGTATCAAAGGGGAGGAGGGTTGACAATCGGGGTGTTTTGAGAATTTTTTCATTTTAACCAAACTCAAACGCTTACTAAAACATTTTAAAATGTTTTAACGTTACATGTAGCCTTAAAAGGCGAATAAGCAGCAAACACCACAGCGCGCACACGCATCGTTTACGACAAACAAATAGTAAACACCACAGTATTACGACAAAAAGGTAGCGTGCACACGTGTTCAGCATCTTCAACAACGTTTACGACAACTAAGCAGCAAACAGCACGGCGCGCACACGCGTACAGCTTCTTCTGACCGACTTCAGCTCGCTTCGACGTGGATTTGTCCTTTTCTAGCGACTACATTTAGTGTCCATCACCTTGTCACCCATCCGTTTTCTGTCGGCCTCCGGTACCGGTGGCATTGCATTTAACGTTAGTTGTCATTTTTCTGCTTCTTGGTCTGGTTGGAATTCAGGGTTCCGATAAAAGCATTGGTTATTTTTTTATTACGGAAGACCTTCCAAAATCGAATAAAAATTATACTAAAAAAATCGGAAACGGAAACCACAAAAATAAGTAATTGTAGTTTAGTGTTTCAGTAGTTGCTGACGCTTATACTTGGTTTATGAATGTGATCTATTAGTCAACAGTAGTAAATAACTGTATACTACAGTGATTTGAATGATGAAAGAGGCCTGGGAAATTGTTAATTTCTCTCTAAAAAAGCAATTGTTCGCTTTCAAAATTAAGGTATTGTCAATACAATACAAATATCATTCATGTTGTCTTGTGGTTCGTAAACACTAAAAGATTAGAACTGAGACTTCCGCATGTGTAATTTCATATTCGCGTAGCCAAATTACTAAGTTGGCTACGCGAACACGTAAACCATGGCACCGTAAGGAGTTAGTACGGCCAGGCCTTGTCGAGGTTCGCTTCAAAGTTAGCGTCGATGAACGGCACCAAGGCGTGCTCGCCGAAGTTGGCGGGTTTCAGAGCGGTACGTGCCGCATCGGTCAGTTGCTCCCACATGATGAGATTCTGGAACTGGCCACCCGTTTTCCACGTAGTGTCCAGAGAGTTGTGGCCGCCGTTCTTAGCGTCAGAGAGAGAGTTGATCATGCCGCTCGTGCCGTTAAGGCCGTCTGTTGGAGGGGGCGTATACTTGGAATAGGGGCCACCTGCGTACGGTGAAGGCGACACGCCGATCATTTTCGGGTTTTCCACTGCAGGATTGTCAAGCCACACGACGACGTTCAACCAGGCATGACGCTTCCCCTTTTTGAAGAGGCGGGCCGGCATGTCCTTCGGGAAGTACCAGGCGTACGTAATGGCCCACAGGTCCTTGTGCCATCCAGCTCGACCGTAGACCTGAGACCCCAAGATTGTCCCTTTGCAGTCTCCATCCCCCTCTCCAGTCCCCTTGAGTCCGCCGCTGATATCACCTGCGGCGTTTACCGCAGGGTACGAGTGACATCCGATGTCAATTCGAAAACTGGGCTTGTATTTAATGGCGGCCTTCTCAGACACCGTTGCAGGTTCGGGTTGTAGAAATGGCTGCACTTTGTCGTGATCAATCGTGGCAGCTTCTATAGCTCCGATAGCAGCAGCTGCGGAAAGAAGCACGCGGATGTTCATCGTGCGAAAAACGGAAAGTGAGCACTTGTGGCGCTACCGGTACATGTAGTTTCACGCGTCGTAAAACTGACAAGTCAGATGACGAAAAAAATCGTGCGTTGTGCATTCGTGCGGATATGAACGAACGCATCAATGGTAATAAAGAGTCGGTAGCAGCACCTTCCTTCCCTTTATCGTGAAGAAAGTGTTGTTGTGTCCAAACGAGCGGATTCCGTGCCCCCCCCCCCAAAACAAAATGGCTCACACCTCAGATATGGTGACTCTCATTGCTGGTTTGACTTGGACATGAGGCTTCTCACTGCGGAGGAGAAACTATAAGCACGTCTTGCTTGCTAGCTATTATAAAAAGTTGGTATGATTAATACAATATGTCTACTTACTATTAAGAATCAACATTCGATTCTGGTGCAGTAAAAGCCAATCGTTGAAAAATGTGGCTACTATTTCACCATCTACACCAATCTGGTAGATGACAAAACAGTTGAAGGGGGCTTCCACAAAGTCGCCCAAACTAGGTTTTTATTTGGCTGCGGGGATCGCTCTTATAATACAAATGGTGACTTACTTGTATCTGATAAGTGCATTTTATACTGTAATGCAGCGGGCACATGAAGGATAGAACATTGCGCACTTGTTTTGCGAACTTGAGAAATGTATCAAAGGGGAGGAGGGTTGACAATCGGGGTGTTTTGAGAATTTTTTCATTTTAACCAAACTCAAACGCTTACTAAAACATTTTAAAATGTTTTAACGTTACATGTAGCCTTAAAAGGCGAATAAGCAGCAAACACCACAGCGCGCACACGCATCGTTTACGACAAACAAATAGTAAACACCACAGTATTACGACAAAAAGGTAGCGTGCACACGTGTTCAGCATCTTCAACAACGTTTACGACAACTAAGCAGCAAACAGCACGGCGCGCACACGCGTACAGCTTCTTCTGACCGACTTCAGCTCGCTTCGACGTGGATTTGTCCTTTTCTAGCGACTACATTTAGTGTCCATCACCTTGTCACCCATCCGTTTTCTGTCGGCCTCCGGTACCGGTGGCATTGCATTTAACGTTAGTTGTCATTTTTCTGCTTCTTGGTCTGGTTGGAATTCAGGGTTCCGATAAAAGCATTGGTTATTTTTTTATTACGGAAGACCTTCCAAAATCGAATAAAAATTATACTAAAAAAATCGGAAACGGAAACCACAAAAATAAGTAATTGTAGTTTAGTGTTTCAGTAGTTGCTGACGCTTATACTTGGTTTATGAATGTGATCTATTAGTCAACAGTAGTAAATAACTGTATACTACAGTGATTTGAATGATGAAAGAGGCCTGGGAAATTGTTAATTTCTCTCTAAAAAAGCAATTGTTCGCTTTCAAAATTAAGGTATTGTCAATACAATACAAATATCATTCATGTTGTCTTGTGGTTCGTAAACACTAAAAGATTAGAACTGAGACTTCCGCATGTGTAATTTCATATTCGCGTAGCCAAATTACTAAGTTGGCTACGCGAACACGTAAACCATAAGGAGTTAGTACGGCCAGGCCTTGTCGAGGTTCGCTTCAAAGTTAGCGTCGATGAACGGCACCAAGGCGTGCTCGCCGAAGTTGGCGGGTTTCAGAGCGGTACGTGCCGCATCGGTCAGTTGCTCCCACATGATGAGATTCTGGAACTGGCCACCCGTTTTCCACGTAGTGTCCAGAGAGTTGTGGCCGCCGTTCTTAGCGTCAGAGAGAGAGTTGATCATGCCGCTCGTGCCGTTAAGGCCGTCTGTTGGAGGGGGCGTATACTTGGAATAGGGGCCACCTGCGTACGGTGAAGGCGACACGCCGATCATTTTCGGGTTTTCCACTGCAGGATTGTCAAGCCACACGACGACGTTCAACCAGGCATGACGCTTCCCCTTTTGAAGAGGCGGGCCGGCATGTCCTTCGGGAAGTACCAGGCGTACGTAATGGCCCACAGGTCCTTGTGCCATCCAGCTCGACCGTAGACCTGAGACCCCAAGATTGTCCCTTTGCAGTCTCCATCCCCTCTCCAGTCCCCTTGAGTCCGCCGCTGATATCACCTGCGGCGTTTACCGCAGGGTACGAGTGACATCCGATGTCAATTCGAAAACTGGGCTTGTATTTAATGGCGGCCTTCTCAGACACCGTTGCAGGTTCGGGTTGTAGAAATGGCTGCACTTTGTCGTGATCAATCGTGGCAGCTTCTATAGCTCCGATAGCAGCAGCTGCGGAAAGAAGCACGCGGATGTTCATCGTGCGAAAAACGGAAAGTGAGCACTTGTGGCGCTACCGGTACATGTAGTTTCACGCGTCGTAAAACTGACAAGTCAGATGACGAAAAAAATCGTGCGTTGTGCATTCGTGCGGATATGAACGAACGCATCAATGGTAATAAAGAGTCGGTAGCAGCACCTTCCTTCCCTTTATCGTGAAGAAAGTGTTGTTGTGTCCAAACGAGCGGATTCCGTGCCCCCCCCCCCAAAACAAAATGGCTCACACCTCAGATATGGTGACTCTCATTGCTGGTTTGACTTGGACATGAGGCTTCTCACTGCGGAGGAGAAACTATAAGCACGTCTTGCTTGCTAGCTATTATAAAAAGTTGGTATGATTAATACAATATGTCTACTTACTATTAAGAATCAACATTCGATTCTGGTGCAGTAAAAGCCAATCGTTGAAAAATGTGGCTACTATTTCACCATCTACACCAATCTGGTAGATGACAAAACAGTTGAAGGGGCTTCCACAAAGTCGCCCAAACTAGGTTTTTATTTGGCTGCGGGGATCGCTCTTATAATACAAATGGTGACTTACTTGTATCTGATAAGTGCATTTTATACTGTAATGCAGCGGGCACATGAAGGATAGAACATTGCGCACTTGTTTTGCGAACTTGAGAAATGTATCAAAGGGGAGGAGGGTTGACAATCGGGGTGTTTTGAGAATTTTTTCATTTTAACCAAACTCAAACGCTTACTAAAACATTTTAAAATGTTTTAACGTTACATGTAGCCTTAAAAGGCGAATAAGCAGCAAACACCACAGCGCGCACACGCATCGTTTACGACAAACAAATAGTAAACACCACAGTATTACGACAAAAGGTAGCGTGCACACGTGTTCAGCATCTTCAACAACGTTTACGACAACTAAGCAGCAAACAGCACGGCGCGCACACGCGTACAGCTTCTTCTGACCGACTTCAGCTCGCTTCGACGTGGATTTGTCCTTTTCTAGCGACTACATTTAGTGTCCATCACCTTGTCACCCATCCGTTTTCTGTCGGCCTCCGGTACCGGTGGCATTGCATTTAACGTTAGTTGTCATTTTTCTGCTTCTTGGTCTGGTTGGAATTCAGGGTTCCGATAAAAGCATTGGTTATTTTTTTATTACGGAAGACCTTCCAAAATCGAATAAAAATTATACTAAAAAAATCGGAAACGGAAACCACAAAAATAAGTAATTGTAGTTTAGTGTTTCAGTAGTTGCTGACGCTTATACTTGGTTTATGAATGTGATCTATTAGTCAACAGTAGTAAATAACTGTATACTACAGTGATTTGAATGATGAAAGAGGCCTGGGAAATTGTTAATTTCTCTCTAAAAAGCAATTGTTCGCTTTCAAAATTAAGGTATTGTCAATACAATACAAATATCATTCATGTTGTCTTGTGGTTCGTAAACACTAAAAGATTAGAACTGAGACTTCCGCATGTGTAATTTCATATTCGCGTAGCCAAATTACTAAGTTGGCTACGCGAACACGTAAACCATGGCACCGTAAGGAGTTAGTACGGCCAGGCCTTGTCGAGGTTCGCTTCAAAGTTAGCGTCGATGAACGGCACCAAGGCGTGCTCGCCGAAGTTGGCGGGTTTCAGAGCGGTACGTGCCGCATCGGTCAGTTGCTCCCACATGATGAGATTCTGGAACTGGCCACCCGTTTTCCACGTAGTGTCCAGAGAGTTGTGGCCGCCGTTCTTAGCGTCAGAGAGAGAGTTGATCATGCCGCTCGTGCCGTTAAGGCCGTCTGTTGGAGGGGCGTATACTTGGAATAGGGGCCACCTGCGTACGGTGAAGGCGACACGCCGATCATTTTCGGGTTTTCCACTGCAGGATTGTCAAGCCACACGACGACGTTCAACCAGGCATGACGCTTCCCCTTTTGAAGAGGCGGGCCGGCATGTCCTTCGGGAAGTACCAGGCGTACGTAATGGCCCACAGGTCCTTGTGCCATCCAGCTCGACCGTAGACCTGAGACCCCAAGATTGTCCCTTTGCAGTCTCCATCCCCTCTCCAGTCCCCTTGAGTCCGCCGCTGATATCACCTGCGGCGTTTACCGCAGGGTACGAGTGACATCCGATGTCAATTCGAAAACTGGGCTTGTATTTAATGGCGGCCTTCTCAGACACCGTTGCAGGTTCGGGTTGTAGAAATGGCTGCACTTTGTCGTGATCAATCGTGGCAGCTTCTATAGCTCCGATAGCAGCAGCTGCGGAAAGAAGCACGCGGATGTTCATCGTGCGAAAAACGGAAAGTGAGCACTTGTGGCGCTACCGGTACATGTAGTTTCACGCGTCGTAAAACTGACAAGTCAGATGACGAAAAATCGTGCGTTGTGCATTCGTGCGGATATGAACGAACGCATCAATGGTAATAAAGAGTCGGTAGCAGCACCTTCCTTCCCTTTATCGTGAAGAAAGTGTTGTTGTGTCCAAACGAGCGGATTCCGTGCCCCCCCCCCCAAAACAAAATGGCTCACACCTCAGATATGGTGACTCTCATTGCTGGTTTGACTTGGACATGAGGCTTCTCACTGCGGAGGAGAAACTATAAGCACGTCTTGCTTGCTAGCTATTATAAAAAGTTGGTATGATTAATACAATATGTCTACTTACTATTAAGAATCAACATTCGATTCTGGTGCAGTAAAAGCCAATCGTTGAAAAATGTGGCTACTATTTCACCATCTACACCAATCTGGTAGATGACAAAACAGTTGAAGGGGCTTCCACAAAGTCGCCCAAACTAGGTTTTTATTTGGCTGCGGGGATCGCTCTTATAATACAAATGGTGACTTACTTGTATCTGATAAGTGCATTTTATACTGTAATGCAGCGGGCACATGAAGGATAGAACATTGCGCACTTGTTTTGCGAACTTGAGAAATGTATCAAAGGGGAGGAGGGTTGACAATCGGGGTGTTTTGAGAATTTTTCATTTTAACCAAACTCAAACGCTTACTAAAACATTTTAAAATGTTTTAACGTTACATGTAGCCTTAAAAGGCGAATAAGCAGCAAACACCACAGCGCGCACACGCATCGTTTACGACAAACAAATAGTAAACACCACAGTATTACGACAAAAGGTAGCGTGCACACGTGTTCAGCATCTTCAACAACGTTTACGACAACTAAGCAGCAAACAGCACGGCGCGCACACGCGTACAGCTTCTTCTGACCGACTTCAGCTCGCTTCGACGTGGATTTGTCCTTTTCTAGCGACTACATTTAGTGTCCATCACCTTGTCACCCATCCGTTTTCTGTCGGCCTCCGGTACCGGTGGCATTGCATTTAACGTTAGTTGTCATTTTTCTGCTTCTTGGTCTGGTTGGAATTCAGGGTTCCGATAAAAGCATTGGTTATTTTTTTATTACGGAAGACCTTCCAAAATCGAATAAAAATTATACTAAAAAAATCGGAAACGGAAACCACAAAAATAAGTAATTGTAGTTTAGTGTTTCAGTAGTTGCTGACGCTTATACTTGGTTTATGAATGTGATCTATTAGTCAACAGTAGTAAATAACTGTATACTACAGTGATTTGAATGATGAAAGAGGCCTGGGAAATTGTTAATTTCTCTCTAAAAAAGCAATTGTTCGCTTTCAAAATTAAGGTATTGTCAATACAATACAAATATCATTCATGTTGTCTTGTGGTTCGTAAACACTAAAAGATTAGAACTGAGACTTCCGCATGTGTAATTTCATATTCGCGTAGCCAAATTACTAAGTTGGCTACGCGAACACGTAAACCATGGCACCGTAAGGAGTTAGTACGGCCAGGCCTTGTCGAGGTTCGCTTCAAAGTTAGCGTCGATGAACGGCACCAAGGCGTGCTCGCCGAAGTTGGCGGGTTTCAGAGCGGTACGTGCCGCATCGGTCAGTTGCTCCCACATGATGAGATTCTGGAACTGGCCACCCGTTTTCCACGTAGTGTCCAGAGAGTTGTGGCCGCCGTTCTTAGCGTCAGAGAGAGAGTTGATCATGCCGCTCGTGCCGTTAAGGCCGTCTGTTGGAGGGGCGTATACTTGGAATAGGGGCCACCTGCGTACGGTGAAGGCGACACGCCGATCATTTTCGGGTTTTCCACTGCAGGATTGTCAAGCCACACGACGACGTTCAACCAGGCATGACGCTTCCCTTTTTGAAGAGGCGGGCCGGCATGTCCTTCGGGAAGTACCAGGCGTACGTAATGGCCCACAGGTCCTTGTGCCATCCAGCTCGACCGTAGACCTGAGACCCCAAGATTGTCCCTTTGCAGTCTCCATCCCCTCTCCAGTCCCCTTGAGTCCGCCGCTGATATCACCTGCGGCGTTTACCGCAGGGTACGAGTGACATCCGATGTCAATTCGAAAACTGGGCTTGTATTTAATGGCGGCCTTCTCAGACACCGTTGCAGGTTCGGGTTGTAGAAATGGCTGCACTTTGTCGTGATCAATCGTGGCAGCTTCTATAGCTCCGATAGCAGCAGCTGCGGAAAGAAGCACGCGGATGTTCATCGTGCGAAAAACGGAAAGTGAGCACTTGTGGCGCTACCGGTACATGTAGTTTCACGCGTCGTAAAACTGACAAGTCAGATGACGAAAAAAAATCGTGCGTTGTGCATTCGTGCGGATATGAACGAACGCATCAATGGTAATAAAGAGTCGGTAGCAGCACCTTCCTTCCCTTTATCGTGAAGAAAGTGTTGTTGTGTCCAAACGAGCGGATTCCGTGCCCCCCCCCCCCCCCCAAAACAAAATGGCTCACACCTCAGATATGGTGACTCTCATTGCTGGTTTGACTTGGACATGAGGCTTCTCACTGCGGAGGAGAAACTATAAGCACGTCTTGCTTGCTAGCTATTATAAAAAGTTGGTATGATTAATACAATATGTCTACTTACTATTAAGAATCAACATTCGATTCTGGTGCAGTAAAAGCCAATCGTTGAAAAATGTGGCTACTATTTCACCATCTACACCAATCTGGTAGATGACAAAACAGTTGAAGGGGCTTCCACAAAGTCGCCCAAACTAGGTTTTTATTTGGCTGCGGGGATCGCTCTTATAATACAAATGGTGACTTACTTGTATCTGATAAGTGCATTTTATACTGTAATGCAGCGGGCACATGAAGGATAGAACATTGCGCACTTGTTTTGCGAACTTGAGAAATGTATCAAAGGGGAGGAGGGTTGACAATCGGGGTGTTTTGAGAATTTTTTCATTTTAACCAAACTCAAACGCTTACTAAAACATTTTAAAATGTTTTAACGTTACATGTAGCCTTAAAAGGCGAATAAGCAGCAAACACCACAGCGCGCACACGCATCGTTTACGACAAACAAATAGTAAACACCACAGTATTACGACAAAAGGTAGCGTGCACACGTGTTCAGCATCTTCAACAACGTTTACGACAACTAAGCAGCAAACAGCACGGCGCGCACACGCGTACAGCTTCTTCTGACCGACTTCAGCTCGCTTCGACGTGGATTTGTCCTTTTCTAGCGACTACATTTAGTGTCCATCACCTTGTCACCCATCCGTTTTCTGTCGGCCTCCGGTACCGGTGGCATTGCATTTAACGTTAGTTGTCATTTTTCTGCTTCTTGGTCTGGTTGGAATTCAGGGTTCCGATAAAAGCATTGGTTATTTTTTTATTACGGAAGACCTTCCAAAATCGAATAAAAATTATACTAAAAAAATCGGAAACGGAAACCACAAAAATAAGTAATTGTAGTTTAGTGTTTCAGTAGTTGCTGACGCTTATACTTGGTTTATGAATGTGATCTATTAGTCAACAGTAGTAAATAACTGTATACTACAGTGATTTGAATGATGAAAGAGGCCTGGGAAATTGTTAATTTCTCTCTAAAAAAGCAATTGTTCGCTTTCAAAATTAAGGTATTGTCAATACAATACAAATATCATTCATGTTGTCTTGTGGTTCGTAAACACTAAAAGATTAGAACTGAGACTTCCGCATGTGTAATTTCATATTCGCGTAGCCAAATTACTAAGTTGGCTACGCGAACACGTAAACCATGGCACCGTAAGGAGTTAGTACGGCCAGGCCTTGTCGAGGTTCGCTTCAAAGTTAGCGTCGATGAACGGCACCAAGGCGTGCTCGCCGAAGTTGGCGGGTTTCAGAGCGGTACGTGCCGCATCGGTCAGTTGCTCCCACATGATGAGATTCTGGAACTGGCCACCCGTTTTCCACGTAGTGTCCAGAGAGTTGTGGCCGCCGTTCTTAGCGTCAGAGAGAGAGTTGATCATGCCGCTCGTGCCGTTAAGGCCGTCTGTTGGAGGGGCGTATACTTGGAATAGGGGCCACCTGCGTACGGTGAAGGCGACACGCCGATCATTTTCGGGTTTTCCACTGCAGGATTGTCAAGCCACACGACGACGTTCAACCAGGCATGACGCTTCCCCTTTTGAAGAGGCGGGCCGGCATGTCCTTCGGGAAGTACCAGGCGTACGTAATGGCCCACAGGTCCTTGTGCCATCCAGCTCGACCGTAGACCTGAGACCCCAAGATTGTCCCTTTGCAGTCTCCATCCCCTCTCCAGTCCCCTTGAGTCCGCCGCTGATATCACCTGCGGCGTTTACCGCAGGGTACGAGTGACATCCGATGTCAATTCGAAAACTGGGCTTGTATTTAATGGCGGCCTTCTCAGACACCGTTGCAGGTTCGGGTTGTAGAAATGGCTGCACTTTGTCGTGATCAATCGTGGCAGCTTCTATAGCTCCGATAGCAGCAGCTGCGGAAAGAAGCACGCGGATGTTCATCGTGCGAAAAACGGAAAGTGAGCACTTGTGGCGCTACCGGTACATGTAGTTTCACGCGTCGTAAAACTGACAAGTCAGATGACGAAAAAAATCGTGCGTTGTGCATTCGTGCGGATATGAACGAACGCATCAATGGTAATAAAGAGTCGGTAGCAGCACCTTCCTTCCCTTTATCGTGAAGAAAGTGTTGTTGTGTCCAAACGAGCGGATTCCGTGCCCCCCCCCCCAAAACAAAATGGCTCACACCTCAGATATGGTGACTCTCATTGCTGGTTTGACTTGGACATGAGGCTTCTCACTGCGGAGGAGAAACTATAAGCACGTCTTGCTTGCTAGCTATTATAAAAAGTTGGTATGATTAATACAATATGTCTACTTACTATTAAGAATCAACATTCGATTCTGGTGCAGTAAAAGCCAATCGTTGAAAAATGTGGCTACTATTTCACCATCTACACCAATCTGGTAGATGACAAAACAGTTGAAGGGGCTTCCACAAAGTCGCCCAAACTAGGTTTTTATTTGGCTGCGGGGATCGCTCTTATAATACAAATGGTGACTTACTTGTATCTGATAAGTGCATTTTATACTGTAATGCAGCGGGCACATGAAGGATAGAACATTGCGCACTTGTTTTGCGAACTTGAGAAATGTATCAAAGGGGAGGAGGGTTGACAATCGGGGTGTTTTGAGAATTTTTTCATTTTAACCAAACTCAAACGCTTACTAAAACATTTTAAAATGTTTTAACGTTACATGTAGCCTTAAAAGGCGAATAAGCAGCAAACACCACAGCGCGCACACGCATCGTTTACGACAAACAAATAGTAAACACCACAGTATTACGACAAAAGGTAGCGTGCACACGTGTTCAGCATCTTCAACAACGTTTACGACAACTAAGCAGCAAACAGCACGGCGCGCACACGCGTACAGCTTCTTCTGACCGACTTCAGCTCGCTTCGACGTGGATTTGTCCTTTTCTAGCGACTACATTTAGTGTCCATCACCTTGTCACCCATCCGTTTTCTGTCGGCCTCCGGTACCGGTGGCATTGCATTTAACGTTAGTTGTCATTTTTCTGCTTCTTGGTCTGGTTGGAATTCAGGGTTCCGATAAAAGCATTGGTTATTTTTTTATTACGGAAGACCTTCCAAAATCGAATAAAAATTATACTAAAAAAATCGGAAACGGAAACCACAAAAATAAGTAATTGTAGTTTAGTGTTTCAGTAGTTGCTGACGCTTATACTTGGTTTATGAATGTGATCTATTAGTCAACAGTAGTAAATAACTGTATACTACAGTGATTTGAATGATGAAAGAGGCCTGGGAAATTGTTAATTTCTCTCTAAAAAAGCAATTGTTCGCTTTCAAAATTAAGGTATTGTCAATACAATACAAATATCATTCATGTTGTCTTGTGGTTCGTAAACACTAAAAGATTAGAACTGAGACTTCCGCATGTGTAATTTCATATTCGCGTAGCCAAATTACTAAGTTGGCTACGCGAACACGTAAACCATGGCACCGTAAGGAGTTAGTACGGCCAGGCCTTGTCGAGGTTCGCTTCAAAGTTAGCGTCGATGAACGGCACCAAGGCGTGCTCGCCGAAGTTGGCGGGTTTCAGAGCGGTACGTGCCGCATCGGTCAGTTGCTCCCACATGATGAGATTCTGGAACTGGCCACCCGTTTTCCACGTAGTGTCCAGAGAGTTGTGGCCGCCGTTCTTAGCGTCAGAGAGAGAGTTGATCATGCCGCTCGTGCCGTTAAGGCCGTCTGTTGGAGGGGCGTATACTTGGAATAGGGGCCACCTGCGTACGGTGAAGGCGACACGCCGATCATTTTCGGGTTTTCCACTGCAGGATTGTCAAGCCACACGACGACGTTCAACCAGGCATGACGCTTCCCCTTTTGAAGAGGCGGGCCGGCATGTCCTTCGGGAAGTACCAGGCGTACGTAATGGCCCACAGGTCCTTGTGCCATCCAGCTCGACCGTAGACCTGAGACCCCAAGATTGTCCCTTTGCAGTCTCCATCCCCTCTCCAGTCCCCTTGAGTCCGCCGCTGATATCACCTGCGGCGTTTACCGCAGGGTACGAGTGACATCCGATGTCAATTCGAAAACTGGGCTTGTATTTAATGGCGGCCTTCTCAGACACCGTTGCAGGTTCGGGTTGTAGAAATGGCTGCACTTTGTCGTGATCAATCGTGGCAGCTTCTATAGCTCCGATAGCAGCAGCTGCGGAAAGAAGCACGCGGATGTTCATCGTGCGAAAAACGGAAAGTGAGCACTTGTGGCGCTACCGGTACATGTAGTTTCACGCGTCGTAAAACTGACAAGTCAGATGACGAAAAAAATCGTGCGTTGTGCATTCGTGCGGATATGAACGAACGCATCAATGGTAATAAAGAGTCGGTAGCAGCACCTTCCTTCCCTTTATCGTGAAGAAAGTGTTGTTGTGTCCAAACGAGCGGATTCCGTGCCCCCCCCCCCAAAACAAAATGGCTCACACCTCAGATATGGTGACTCTCATTGCTGGTTTGACTTGGACATGAGGCTTCTCACTGCGGAGGAGAAACTATAAGCACGTCTTGCTTGCTAGCTATTATAAAAGTTGGTATGATTAATACAATATGTCTACTTACTATTAAGAATCAACATTCGATTCTGGTGCAGTAAAAGCCAATCGTTGAAAAATGTGGCTACTATTTCACCATCTACACCAATCTGGTAGATGACAAAACAGTTGAAGGGGCTTCCACAAAGTCGCCCAAACTAGGTTTTTATTTGGCTGCGGGGATCGCTCTTATAATACAAATGGTGACTTACTTGTATCTGATAAGTGCATTTTATACTGTAATGCAGCGGGCACATGAAGGATAGAACATTGCGCACTTGTTTTGCGAACTTGAGAAATGTATCAAAGGGGAGGAGGGTTGACAATCGGGGTGTTTTGAGAATTTTTTCATTTTAACCAAACTCAAACGCTTACTAAAACATTTTAAAATGTTTTAACGTTACATGTAGCCTTAAAAGGCGAATAAGCAGCAAACACCACAGCGCGCACACGCATCGTTTACGACAAACAAATAGTAAACACCACAGTATTACGACAAAAGGTAGCGTGCACACGTGTTCAGCATCTTCAACAACGTTTACGACAACTAAGCAGCAAACAGCACGGCGCGCACACGCGTACAGCTTCTTCTGACCGACTTCAGCTCGCTTCGACGTGGATTTGTCCTTTTCTAGCGACTACATTTAGTGTCCATCACCTTGTCACCCATCCGTTTTCTGTCGGCCTCCGGTACCGGTGGCATTGCATTTAACGTTAGTTGTCATTTTTCTGCTTCTTGGTCTGGTTGGAATTCAGGGTTCCGATAAAAGCATTGGTTATTTTTTTATTACGGAAGACCTTCCAAAATCGAATAAAAATTATACTAAAAATCGGAAACGGAAACCACAAAAATAAGTAATTGTAGTTTAGTGTTTCAGTAGTTGCTGACGCTTATACTTGGTTTATGAATGTGATCTATTAGTCAACAGTAGTAAATAACTGTATACTACAGTGATTTGAATGATGAAAGAGGCCTGGGAAATTGTTAATTTCTCTCTAAAAAAGCAATTGTTCGCTTTCAAAATTAAGGTATTGTCAATACAATACAAATATCATTCATGTTGTCTTGTGGTTCGTAAACACTAAAAGATTAGAACTGAGACTTCCGCATGTGTAATTTCATATTCGCGTAGCCAAATTACTAAGTTGGCTACGCGAACACGTAAACCATGGCACCGTAAGGAGTTAGTACGGCCAGGCCTTGTCGAGGTTCGCTTCAAAGTTAGCGTCGATGAACGGCACCAAGGCGTGCTCGCCGAAGTTGGCGGGTTTCAGAGCGGTACGTGCCGCATCGGTCAGTTGCTCCCACATGATGAGATTCTGGAACTGGCCACCCGTTTTCCACGTAGTGTCCAGAGAGTTGTGGCCGCCGTTCTTAGCGTCAGAGAGAGAGTTGATCATGCCGCTCGTGCCGTTAAGGCCGTCTGTTGGAGGGGCGTATACTTGGAATAGGGGCCACCTGCGTACGGTGAAGGCGACACGCCGATCATTTTCGGGTTTTCCACTGCAGGATTGTCAAGCCACACGACGACGTTCAACCAGGCATGACGCTTCCCCTTTTGAAGAGGCGGGCCGGCATGTCCTTCGGGAAGTACCAGGCGTACGTAATGGCCCACAGGTCCTTGTGCCATCCAGCTCGACCGTAGACCTGAGACCCCAAGATTGTCCCTTTGCAGTCTCCATCCCCTCTCCAGTCCCCTTGAGTCCGCCGCTGATATCACCTGCGGCGTTTACCGCAGGGTACGAGTGACATCCGATGTCAATTCGAAAACTGGGCTTGTATTTAATGGCGGCCTTCTCAGACACCGTTGCAGGTTCGGGTTGTAGAAATGGCTGCACTTTGTCGTGATCAATCGTGGCAGCTTCTATAGCTCCGATAGCAGCAGCTGCGGAAAGAAGCACGCGGATGTTCATCGTGCGAAAAACGGAAAGTGAGCACTTGTGGCGCTACCGGTACATGTAGTTTCACGCGTCGTAAAACTGACAAGTCAGATGACGAAAAAAATCGTGCGTTGTGCATTCGTGCGGATATGAACGAACGCATCAATGGTAATAAAGAGTCGGTAGCAGCACCTTCCTTCCCTTTATCGTGAAGAAAGTGTTGTTGTGTCCAAACGAGCGGATTCCGTGCCCCCCCCCCCAAAACAAAATGGCTCACACCTCAGATATGGTGACTCTCATTGCTGGTTTGACTTGGACATGAGGCTTCTCACTGCGGAGGAGAAACTATAAGCACGTCTTGCTTGCTAGCTATTATAAAAAGTTGGTATGATTAATACAATATGTCTACTTACTATTAAGAATCAACATTCGATTCTGGTGCAGTAAAAGCCAATCGTTGAAAAATGTGGCTACTATTTCACCATCTACACCAATCTGGTAGATGACAAAACAGTTGAAGGGGCTTCCACAAAGTCGCCCAAACTAGGTTTTTATTTGGCTGCGGGGATCGCTCTTATAATACAAATGGTGACTTACTTGTATCTGATAAGTGCATTTTATACTGTAATGCAGCGGGCACATGAAGGATAGAACATTGCGCACTTGTTTTGCGAACTTGAGAAATGTATCAAAGGGGAGGAGGGTTGACAATCGGGGTGTTTTGAGAATTTTTTCATTTTAACCAAACTCAAACGCTTACTAAAACATTTTAAAATGTTTTAACGTTACATGTAGCCTTAAAAGGCGAATAAGCAGCAAACACCACAGCGCGCACACGCATCGTTTACGACAAACAAATAGTAAACACCACAGTATTACGACAAAAGGTAGCGTGCACACGTGTTCAGCATCTTCAACAACGTTTACGACAACTAAGCAGCAAACAGCACGGCGCGCACACGCGTACAGCTTCTTCTGACCGACTTCAGCTCGCTTCGACGTGGATTTGTCCTTTTCTAGCGACTACATTTAGTGTCCATCACCTTGTCACCCATCCGTTTTCTGTCGGCCTCCGGTACCGGTGGCATTGCATTTAACGTTAGTTGTCATTTTTCTGCTTCTTGGTCTGGTTGGAATTCAGGGTTCCGATAAAAGCATTGGTTATTTTTTTATTACGGAAGACCTTCCAAAATCGAATAAAAATTATACTAAAAAAATCGGAAACGGAAACCACAAAAATAAGTAATTGTAGTTTAGTGTTTCAGTAGTTGCTGACGCTTATACTTGGTTTATGAATGTGATCTATTAGTCAACAGTAGTAAATAACTGTATACTACAGTGATTTGAATGATGAAAGAGGCCTGGGAAATTGTTAATTTCTCTCTAAAAAAGCAATTGTTCGCTTTCAAAATTAAGGTATTGTCAATACAATACAAATATCATTCATGTTGTCTTGTGGTTCGTAAACACTAAAAGATTAGAACTGAGACTTCCGCATGTGTAATTTCATATTCGCGTAGCCAAATTACTAAGTTGGCTACGCGAACACGTAAACCATGGCACCGTAAGGAGTTAGTACGGCCAGGCCTTGTCGAGGTTCGCTTCAAAGTTAGCGTCGATGAACGGCACCAAGGCGTGCTCGCCGAAGTTGGCGGGTTTCAGAGCGGTACGTGCCGCATCGGTCAGTTGCTCCCACATGATGAGATTCTGGAACTGGCCACCCGTTTTCCACGTAGTGTCCAGAGAGTTGTGGCCGCCGTTCTTAGCGTCAGAGAGAGAGTTGATCATGCCGCTCGTGCCGTTAAGGCCGTCTGTTGGAGGGGCGTATACTTGGAATAGGGGCCACCTGCGTACGGTGAAGGCGACACGCCGATCATTTTCGGGTTTTCCACTGCAGGATTGTCAAGCCACACGACGACGTTCAACCAGGCATGACGCTTCCCCTTTTGAAGAGGCGGGCCGGCATGTCCTTCGGGAAGTACCAGGCGTACGTAATGGCCCACAGGTCCTTGTGCCATCCAGCTCGACCGTAGACCTGAGACCCCAAGATTGTCCCTTTGCAGTCTCCATCCCCTCTCCAGTCCCCTTGAGTCCGCCGCTGATATCACCTGCGGCGTTTACCGCAGGGTACGAGTGACATCCGATGTCAATTCGAAAACTGGGCTTGTATTTAATGGCGGCCTTCTCAGACACCGTTGCAGGTTCGGGTTGTAGAAATGGCTGCACTTTGTCGTGATCAATCGTGGCAGCTTCTATAGCTCCGATAGCAGCAGCTGCGGAAAGAAGCACGCGGATGTTCATCGTGCGAAAAACGGAAAGTGAGCACTTGTGGCGCTACCGGTACATGTAGTTTCACGCGTCGTAAAACTGACAAGTCAGATGACGAAAAAAATCGTGCGTTGTGCATTCGTGCGGATATGAACGAACGCATCAATGGTAATAAAGAGTCGGTAGCAGCACCTTCCTTCCCTTTATCGTGAAGAAAGTGTTGTTGTGTCCAAACGAGCGGATTCCGTGCCCCCCCCCCCAAAACAAAATGGCTCACACCTCAGATATGGTGACTCTCATTGCTGGTTTGACTTGGACATGAGGCTTCTCACTGCGGAGGAGAAACTATAAGCACGTCTTGCTTGCTAGCTATTATAAAAAGTTGGTATGATTAATACAATATGTCTACTTACTATTAAGAATCAACATTCGATTCTGGTGCAGTAAAAGCCAATCGTTGAAAAATGTGGCTACTATTTCACCATCTACACCAATCTGGTAGATGACAAAACAGTTGAAGGGGCTTCCACAAAGTCGCCCAAACTAGGTTTTTATTTGGCTGCGGGGATCGCTCTTATAATACAAATGGTGACTTACTTGTATCTGATAAGTGCATTTTATACTGTAATGCAGCGGGCACATGAAGGATAGAACATTGCGCACTTGTTTTGCGAACTTGAGAAATGTATCAAAGGGGAGGAGGGTTGACAATCGGGGTGTTTTGAGAATTTTTTCATTTTAACCAAACTCAAACGCTTACTAAAACATTTTAAAATGTTTTAACGTTACATGTAGCCTTAAAAGGCGAATAAGCAGCAAACACCACAGCGCGCACACGCATCGTTTACGACAAACAAATAGTAAACACCACAGTATTACGACAAAAGGTAGCGTGCACACGTGTTCAGCATCTTCAACAACGTTTACGACAACTAAGCAGCAAACAGCACGGCGCGCACACGCGTACAGCTTCTTCTGACCGACTTCAGCTCGCTTCGACGTGGATTTGTCCTTTTCTAGCGACTACATTTAGTGTCCATCACCTTGTCACCCATCCGTTTTCTGTCGGCCTCCGGTACCGGTGGCATTGCATTTAACGTTAGTTGTCATTTTTCTGCTTCTTGGTCTGGTTGGAATTCAGGGTTCCGATAAAAGCATTGGTTATTTTTTTATTACGGAAGACCTTCCAAAATCGAATAAAAATTATACTAAAAATCGGAAACGGAAACCACAAAAATAAGTAATTGTAGTTTAGTGTTTCAGTAGTTGCTGACGCTTATACTTGGTTTATGAATGTGATCTATTAGTCAACAGTAGTAAATAACTGTATACTACAGTGATTTGAATGATGAAAGAGGCCTGGGAAATTGTTAATTTCTCTCTAAAAAAGCAATTGTTCGCTTTCAAAATTAAGGTATTGTCAATACAATACAAATATCATTCATGTTGTCTTGTGGTTCGTAAACACTAAAAGATTAGAACTGAGACTTCCGCATGTGTAATTTCATATTCGCGTAGCCAAATTACTAAGTTGGCTACGCGAACACGTAAACCATGGCACCGTAAGGAGTTAGTACGGCCAGGCCTTGTCGAGGTTCGCTTCAAAGTTAGCGTCGATGAACGGCACCAAGGCGTGCTCGCCGAAGTTGGCGGGTTTCAGAGCGGTACGTGCCGCATCGGTCAGTTGCTCCCACATGATGAGATTCTGGAACTGGCCACCCGTTTTCCACGTAGTGTCCAGAGAGTTGTGGCCGCCGTTCTTAGCGTCAGAGAGAGTTGATCATGCCGCTCGTGCCGTTAAGGCCGTCTGTTGGAGGGGCGTATACTTGGAATAGGGGCCACCTGCGTACGGTGAAGGCGACACGCCGATCATTTTCGGGTTTTCCACTGCAGGATTGTCAAGCCACACGACGACGTTCAACCAGGCATGACGCTTCCCCTTTTGAAGAGGCGGGCCGGCATGTCCTTCGGGAAGTACCAGGCGTACGTAATGGCCCACAGGTCCTTGTGCCATCCAGCTCGACCGTAGACCTGAGACCCCAAGATTGTCCCTTTGCAGTCTCCATCCCCTCTCCAGTCCCCTTGAGTCCGCCGCTGATATCACCTGCGGCGTTTACCGCAGGGTACGAGTGACATCCGATGTCAATTCGAAAACTGGGCTTGTATTTAATGGCGGCCTTCTCAGACACCGTTGCAGGTTCGGGTTGTAGAAATGGCTGCACTTTGTCGTGATCAATCGTGGCAGCTTCTATAGCTCCGATAGCAGCAGCTGCGGAAAGAAGCACGCGGATGTTCATCGTGCGTAAAACGGAAAGTGAGCACTTGTGGCGCTACCGGTACATGTAGTTTCACGCGTCGCTGATTGGCAGAAGTAACTCAAAATCGTAGAGTGTACCCGTAGGATATGAACGAACGCTTAGAGGTAGCAAGGAGTTTGCGAACTAAGGACCTTTATCGTGAAGAAAGTGTTGCATTTTGCTCTAAACCACTCAAGTCTTTAGGTTATGGCTCACCCCTCAGACTCTGCCCCCCGCCACCGACTTCGCATTCGCCATGGACACCATCCCGACCACGACCGCTCGCATCAACAAGTTCGACGGAACCAACTTCCACACGTGGAAGTTCAAGATGCAGATGGTGCTCGAGGAGCGCGATCTGTGGGAGATCGTGAGCGGGGAAGTGAAGCTCGAGCACTGTGCTACCGTGCTGGACCAAGCGGCGTTCAAGAGGAAGTCTCGCAAGGCGCTGGCGATCATCTGTCTTGCGATGGAGGATTCGCAACTACCGCTGGTCCGGTCGGCGAGTGGCGCGCATGATGCATGGTCAAGACTGGAAGGACACTTCGAGAAGGAGCCTGGCCAACAAGCTCTTCCTTCGTCGACGTTTCTTCACGACTATGATGGACGAAGGTGATGATGTGTTGGAGCACATCAACAAGGTCAAGACTCTGGCGGAGCAGCTCGACGCGGTGGGCGCTCCGGTCAGCGAGGACGACTTGGTGATCACGCTTCTGGGAAGTCTGAGCGAGTCGTACCAGTTCCTGATCACGGCGTTGGAGTCGAGAGCCGACACGCTGACATGGGAACTCGTGACGTCTCGGCTCCTGCATGAGGACATGAAGCGCAAGGAGCAGGGCGGCGACGGAGCCACGTCTGGCCAAGCGTTCATGATGAAGGACAACAAGCGCAAGGGCCGACCGGTGAAGAAGACCGGTGCGTGCCATCAGTGTGGCAAACAAGGACATTGGATCGCGGAGTGCCCCTCGCGGATCCACAACGACGCTGAGCGACATCGGTCGCAGCGTGCGAATGTCGCGCAGGATGAAGATTCTGGCGACTATCTCTTCTCGGTTGGTGGCGACTCTTGCGCCTCCAAGTCAAGTGATGTGTGGCTGGTCGACTCGGGTGCGACGCAGCACATGACGTGTTCAAGAAGTTCATGAGGAACTACAAGGTCTTCACTCCGGTCGACGTACACCTCGCAGACGACGGTGTGGTACAGGCGATCGGCAGCGGTGACATCGTGATGTCAATGAAGACTCCGCGCGGGACCAAGAAGGGTGTGCTCACGAAAGTGTGGCACATACCCAAGCTGTCGCGCAACCTGTTCTCGGTTGGTCGCTTCACGAAGGATGTCGGACCCGTGACCTTCGAGAGCGACGGGTGCTTCGCGGAAACGAAGGGCATGCAGTGGAAGATCGGAGCTCGTGAGGGCAAGGGTCTGTTCAAGCTCTGCATGACACCGGTGATGCCTGACGAGGCCAATGCGGCAAGCTCGAAGGATCGCAAAGGGGACACCACGTCGTACCTCTGGCATCTTCGACTCGGTCACATCGGCCATGGCGGTCTAGACGCCATCGTCAAGAAGGGCTACGGTGTTGGCATCGACATGGCGTCGGTGAAGCAGTGGGAGCTGTGCGGCGGATGCTCACTCGGCAAGCAAACGCGAGTGAGCTACATGAAGTCGTCGCCGAACCGCGCGAAGCAAGTGCTAGAGGTGGTTCACAGCGACGTGTGTGGTCCCATGAAGACGTCAACGTTTGGTGGCAAGCGCTACTTCGTCACGTTCATCGACGACAAGTCGCACTTCTGTGTGGTGTACTTGCTGCGGAACAAGTCCGAGGTGGCTGCCAAATTCGCTGAGTTCGTTGCGCTCGCAGAAACTCAGACGGGCAAGCGCGTGAAGACGCTCCGCAGCGACAACGGTGGCGAGTACACGTCGCGCGAAATGGCCAAGTTCTGCAGCGACCGTGGGATCGTGCAAAAGTTCACGCCGCCTTACACGCCCCAGCTGAACGGAGTCGCCGAGCGGATGAACCGGACGTTGGTGGAGTGTGCGCTGCATGTTGGAACATGCCGGGTTGTCCAAGGCGTATTGGGGCGAAGCGGTCATTACTGCCACGTTCCTCCGCAACCGGTGTCCGACGCGCGCCATCAGCCACGACAAGTCGCCGCACCAAGTTTGGACGGGCAAGAAGCCACTGCTGGCGAACCTGAAGGTGTTCGGTTGCCACGCGTACGTGCATGTGCCGAAGGAGAAACGGTCCAAGTTTGACGCTCGGTCGGTGCGTTGCCGTTTTCTCGGGTACTCGGAGCACGAGAAAGCGTATCGATTCGAAGAACTGGAGAACGGTCGCGTGCTGGTGAGCCGCGACGCGCAGTTCATGGAAGACGTCTTCGACGGTGGGAGACGTGACTACTCTCAGAGGGAGGTGGTCATTCAAGATGAAGTGGTGACGGATCAAGATTCGTCGCAGTCGGATGAAGATGACAATGAAGAAACTGCACGGGACGAAGACTTCGAGCCCGGCAGCAAGCGACACCAACGGACGCAGTCGTTGGAGGAAGCCGTGGAGGTTCCGAGCACCAAGCGGTATGCGTCGCACAACCGGCAACAGGCCCTGGACGAGATGTCGGCCGTTGCGGGGAAGATGGCAGTTTCGAAGCTGCCTACGTCGTGGATTCAGTGGGAGAGATGCCGACCACGTTCAAGTCGGCGATGGAATCCAGCGACGCAGTCAAGTGGAAGGAGGCCTGTGACTCGGAGTATGAGTCGCTGCGCAAGAACGACACGTGGGATGTCGTGTCACTGCCGACGGGTCGGAAGGCGATCGGCTGCAGATGGGTATTTCGAGTGAAGGAGAACCAAGACGGTGAGATCGAGCGGTTCAAGGCGCGACTGGTGGCCAAGGGATTCGCGCAGAAGTACGGCATCGACTACGACGAGACGTTCGCGCCGGTGGCCAAGTTCACGTCGATTCGGGCGGTGCTGAGTATGGCTGCCAAGTACGGTCTCAAGCTGCACCAGATGGACGTCAAGACAGCCTTCCTGAACGGCGTTCTTGACGAAGACATCTACATGGCGCAGCCGGACGGGTACGTAGACGAAGACCACCCAGACTACGTGTGCAAGCTCAAGCGTTCGCTGTACGGACTGAAGCAATCGCCGCGCATGTGGAACCAGACCATCGACGACTTCATGCTCAAGCTCGGGTTCAAGAAGTGCGAGTCGGATCACTGCGTCTACATCAAGAGGAATGACCAAGAGATGATCTTCGTGGTGCTGTACGTGGACGACCTGATCCTGGCAAGCAGCAACGACGAGCTGTTGGAGTCGACCAAGCGCGTTGAGTGAACGCTTCGAGATGACGGACCTCGGCGAGCTCGAGTATTTCCTCGGGATGGAGATCAAGAACGACCGCGACTCAGGAAAAGTGACGGTGCGGCAGACCAAGTTCCTCAAGTCCATCCTGACCAAGTTCGGCATGCAAGACAGCAAGCCTGTGAAGACACCGCAAGACCCTGGACTCAAGTTGACCAAGAACATGTGCGAGGGCGGCTGCAAGCACGAAGACACGATGAAGAACGTGCCGTACCGGAGTGCCGTCGGAGGACTCATGTACCTGATGGTGGCGACGCGTCCGGACCTCGCTGCTGCAGTGGGAGTGCTGAGCCAGTTCTCCGCCGACCCGTGTCCGACGCATTGGCAAGCCCTCAAACGCGTGCTGCGGTACCTTCAAGCGACGCCTGCGCACGGACTCGAGTTCTCACGGGAAGACAGCTTCGGCGCGTGCGGGTACTCGGATGCAGACTGGGCCGGAGACATCGAGTCAAGAAGGAGTACAAGTGGCTACGCGTTTATGATGAACGGCGGGTGCATCAGCTGGCGCAGCAAGAAGCAGCGGACGGTGGCGCTGTCTTCAACGGAAGCCGAGTACATGGCGCTATCGGAGGCGACGCAAGAGGCGGTGTGGCTCAAGGTGTTCCTGTGCGAACTCGGCGAGATGGCAAGCGATGAAGCGATCAAGATCTATGAGGACAACCAAGGCTCCATCGCGTTGGCCAAGAACCCGGAGTTTCACAAGCGCACCAAGCACATCGACATTCGCTACCACTTCGTGCGCGAGAAGGTGGAAGACGGTCAAGTGGTGCTGCAGTATGTTTCGACGACCGACATGCTGGCTGACATCATGACGAAGGCGATCACTGCTGTGCAGTTTGAAGTTCTTCGGAGCAAGCTCGGTATCCAAGCGCCGAAGACTGTCGAGTCGAGTGGGAGTGTTGTCAAGAAGACACCTCGACCAGCTGCGGTATATCGGTAAGATACCGGTATGACCCTCACTCATTGACACTGCAATCACTCCTGTGATTATGGGACGGACGATTACGCCACGGGTGGGTACAAGATTGTGGGTACAAGATGGGCTCTACGTGGCACTCGCTGATTGGCAGAAGTAACTCAGAATCCAGTAGAGTGTACCCAGTAGGAAATCCAGTAGGCTTAGAGGTAGCAAGGAGTTTGCGAACTAAGGACCTAAATCAATCACTTTGCATTTTGCTCTAAACCACTCAAGTCTTTAAGGCCGACAGAAAACGGATGGGTGACAAGGTGATGGACACTAAATGTAGTCGCTAGAAAAGGACAAATCCACGTCGAAGCGAGCTGAAGTCGGTCAGAAGAAGCTGTACGCGTGTGCGCGCCGTGCTGTTTGCTGCTTAGTTGTCGTAAACGTTGTTGAAGATGCTGAACACGTGTGCACGCTACCTTTTGTCGTAATACTGTGGTGTTTACTATTTGTTTGTCGTAAACGATGCGTGTGCGCGCTGTGGTGTTTGCTGCTTATTCGCCTTTTAAGGCTACATGTAACGTTAAAACATTTTAAAATGTTTTAGTAAGCGTTTGAGTTTGGTTAAAATGAAAAATTCTCAAAACACCCCGATTGTCAACCCTCCTCCCCTTTGATACATTTCTCAAGTTCGCAAAACAAGTGCGCAATGTTCTATCCTTCATGTGCCCGCTGCATTACAGTATAAAATGCACTTATCAGATACAAGTAAGTCACCATTTGTATTATAAGAGCGATCCCCGCAGCCAAATAAAAACCTAGTTTGGGCGACTTTGTGGAAGCCCCCTTCAACTGTTTTGTCATCTACCAGATTGGTGTAGATGGTGAAATAGTAGCCACATTTTCAACGATTGGCTTTTACTGCACCAGAATCGAATGTTGATTCTTAATAGTAAGTAGACATATTGTATTAATCATACCAACTTTTATAATAGCTAGCAAGCAAGACGTGCTTATAGTTTCTCCTCCGCAGTGAGAAGCCTCATGTCCAAGTCAAACCAGCAATGAGAGTCACCATATCTGAGGTGTGAGCCATTTTGTTTTGGGGGGCACGGAATCCGCTCGTTTGGACACAACAACACTTTCTTCACGATAAAGGGAAGGAAGGTGCTGCTACCGACTCTTTATTACCATTGATGCGTTCGTTCATATCCGCACGAATGCACAACGCACGATTTTTCGTCATCTGACTTGTCAGTTTTACGACGCGTGAAACTACATGTACCGGTAGCGCCACAAGTGCTCACTTTCCGTTTTCGCACGATGAACATCCGCGTGCTTCTTTCCGCAGCTGCTGCTATCGGAGCTATAGAAGCTGCCACGATTGATCACGACAAAGTGCAGCCATTTCTACAACCCGAACCTGCAACGGTGTCTGAGAAGGCCGCCATTAAATACAAGCCCAGTTTTCGAATTGACATCGGATGTCACTCGTACCCTGCGGTAAACGCCGCAGGTGATATCAGCGGCGGACTCAAGGGGACTGGAGAGGGGATGGAGACTGCAAAGGGACAATCTTGGGGTCTCAGGTCTACGGTCGAGCTGGATGGCACAAGGACCTGTGGGCCATTACGTACGCCTGGTACTTCCCGAAGGACATGCCGGCCCGCCTCTTCAAAAGGGGAAGCGTCATGCCTGGTTGAACGTCGTCGTGTGGCTTGACAATCCTGCAGTGGAAAACCCGAAAATGATCGGCGTGTCGCCTTCACCGTACGCAGGTGGCCCCTATTCCAAGTATACGCCCCTCCAACAGACGGCCTTAACGGCACGAGCGGCATGATCAACTCTCTCTGACGCTAAGAACGGCGGCCACAACTCTCTGGACACTACGTGGAAAACGGGTGGCCAGTTCCAGAATCTCATCATGTGGGAGCAACTGACCGATGCGGCACGTACCGCTCTGAAACCCGCCAACTTCGGCGAGCACGCCTTGGTGCCGTTCATCGACGCTAACTTTGAAGCGAACCTCGACAAGGCCTGGCCGTACTAACTCCTTACGGTGCCATGGTTTACGTGTTCGCGTAGCCAACTTAGTAATTTGGCTACGCGAATATGAAATTACACATGCGGAAGTCTCAGTTCTAATCTTTTAGTGTTTACGAACCACAAGACAACATGAATGATATTTGTATTGTATTGACAATACCTTAATTTTGAAAGCGAACAATTGCTTTTAGAGAGAAATTAACAATTTCCCAGGCCTCTTTCATCATTCAAATCACTGTAGTATACAGTTATTTACTACTGTTGACTAATAGATCACATTCATAAACCAAGTATAAGCGTCAGCAACTACTGAAACACTAAACTACAATTACTTATTTTTGTGGTTTCCGTTTCCGATTTTTAGTATAATTTTTATTCGATTTTGGAAGGTCTTCCGTAATAAAAAAATAACCAATGCTTTTATCGGAACCCTGAATTCCAACCAGACCAAGAAGCAGAAAAATGACAACTAACGTTAAATGCAATGCCACCGGTACCGGAGGCCGACAGAAAACGGATGGGTGACAAGGTGATGGACACTAAATGTAGTCGCTAGAAAAGGACAAATCCACGTCGAAGCGAGCTGAAGTCGGTCAGAAGAAGCTGTACGCGTGTGCGCGCCGTGCTGTTTGCTGCTTAGTTGTCGTAAACGTTGTTGAAGATGCTGAACACGTGTGCACGCTACCTTTTTGTCGTAATACTGTGGTGTTTACTATTTGTTTGTCGTAAACGATGCGTGTGCGCGCTGTGGTGTTTGCTGCTTATTCGCCTTTTAAGGCTACATGTAACGTTAAAACATTTTAAAATGTTTTAGTAAGCGTTTGAGTTTGGTTAAAATGAAAAAATTCTCAAAACACCCCGATTGTCAACCCTCCTCCCCTTTGATACATTTCTCAAGTTCGCAAAACAAGTGCGCAATGTTCTATCCTTCATGTGCCCGCTGCATTACAGTATAAAATGCACTTATCAGATACAAGTAAGTCACCATTTGTATTATAAGAGCGATCCCCGCAGCCAAATAAAAACCTAGTTTGGGCGACTTTGTGGAAGCCCCCTTCAACTGTTTTGTCATCTACCAGATTGGTGTAGATGGTGAAATAGTAGCCACATTTTTCAACGATTGGCTTTTACTGCACCAGAATCGAATGTTGATTCTTAATAGTAAGTAGACATATTGTATTAATCATACCAACTTTTTATAATAGCTAGCAAGCAAGACGTGCTTATAGTTTCTCCTCCGCAGTGAGAAGCCTCATGTCCAAGTCAAACCAGCAATGAGAGTCACCATATCTGAGGTGTGAGCCATTTTGTTTTGGGGGGGGGGGGGGGGCACGGAATCCGCTCGTTTGGACACAACAACACTTTCTTCACGATAAAGGGAAGGAAGGTGCTGCTACCGACTCTTTATTACCATTGATGCGTTCGTTCATATCCGCACGAATGCACAACGCACGATTTTTTTTCGTCATCTGACTTGTCAGTTTTACGACGCGTGAAACTACATGTACCGGTAGCGCCACAAGTGCTCACTTTCCGTTTTTCGCACGATGAACATCCGCGTGCTTCTTTCCGCAGCTGCTGCTATCGGAGCTATAGAAGCTGCCACGATTGATCACGACAAAGTGCAGCCATTTCTACAACCCGAACCTGCAACGGTGTCTGAGAAGGCCGCCATTAAATACAAGCCCAGTTTTCGAATTGACATCGGATGTCACTCGTACCCTGCGGTAAACGCCGCAGGTGATATCAGCGGCGGACTCAAGGGGACTGGAGAGGGGGATGGAGACTGCAAAGGGACAATCTTGGGGTCTCAGGTCTACGGTCGAGCTGGATGGCACAAGGACCTGTGGGCCATTACGTACGCCTGGTACTTCCCGAAGGACATGCCGGCCCGCCTCTTCAAAAGGGAAGCGTCATGCCTGGTTGAACGTCGTCGTGTGGCTTGACAATCCTGCAGTGGAAAACCCGAAAATGATCGGCGTGTCGCCTTCACCGTACGCAGGTGGCCCCTATTCCAAGTATACGCCCCTCCAACAGACGGCCTTAACGGCACGAGCGGCATGATCAACTCTCTCTCTGACGCTAAGAACGGCGGCCACAACTCTCTGGACACTACGTGGAAAACGGGTGGCCAGTTCCAGAATCTCATCATGTGGGAGCAACTGACCGATGCGGCACGTACCGCTCTGAAACCCGCCAACTTCGGCGAGCACGCCTTGGTGCCGTTCATCGACGCTAACTTTGAAGCGAACCTCGACAAGGCCTGGCCGTACTAACTCCTTACGGTGCCATGGTTTACGTGTTCGCGTAGCCAACTTAGTAATTTGGCTACGCGAATATGAAATTACACATGCGGAAGTCTCAGTTCTAATCTTTTAGTGTTTACGAACCACAAGACAACATGAATGATATTTGTATTGTATTGACAATACCTTAATTTTGAAAGCGAACAATTGCTTTTTTAGAGAGAAATTAACAATTTCCCAGGCCTCTTTCATCATTCAAATCACTGTAGTATACAGTTATTTACTACTGTTGACTAATAGATCACATTCATAAACCAAGTATAAGCGTCAGCAACTACTGAAACACTAAACTACAATTACTTATTTTTGTGGTTTCCGTTTCCGATTTTTAGTATAATTTTTATTCGATTTTGGAAGGTCTTCCGTAATAAAAAATAACCAATGCTTTTATCGGAACCCTGAATTCCAACCAGACCAAGAAGCAGAAAAATGACAACTAACGTTAAATGCAATGCCACCGGTACCGGAGGCCGACAGAAAACGGATGGGTGACAAGGTGATGGACACTAAATGTAGTCGCTAGAAAAGGACAAATCCACGTCGAAGCGAGCTGAAGTCGGTCAGAAGAAGCTGTACGCGTGTGCGCGCCGTGCTGTTTGCTGCTTAGTTGTCGTAAACGTTGTTGAAGATGCTGAACACGTGTGCACGCTACCTTTTTGTCGTAATACTGTGGTGTTTACTATTTGTTTGTCGTAAACGATGCGTGTGCGCGCTGTGGTGTTTGCTGCTTATTCGCCTTTTAAGGTACATTACGTTAAAAATTTAAAATGTTTGAGTTTAGGTTTGAGTTTGGTTAAACCCCTTGCAACCTCTCCCCTGATACATTTCCTAGTTCGTACACTCAAGTGCAATTCTATCCTTCTTCTGCCCGCTGCATTGCAGTAGAGCCCACTTGTCACCCACAATAAGTACCATTTGTATTATAATCGATCCGCAGCCAAATAAAAACAGGAGTGATTGCAGTGTCAATGAGTGAGGGTCATACCGGTATCTTACCGATATACCGCAGCTGGTCGAGGTGTCTTTTTGACAACACTCCCACTCGACTCGACAGTCTTCGGCGCTTGGATACCGAGCTTGCTCCGAAGAACTTCAAACTGCACAGCAGTGATCGCCTTCGTCATGATGTCAGCCAGCATGTCGGTCGTCGAAACATACTGCAGCACCACTTGACCGTCTTCCACCTTCTCGCGCACGAAGTGGTAGCGAATGTCGATGTGCTTGGTGCGCTTGTGAAACTCCGGGTTCTTGGCCAACGCGATGGAGCCTTGGTTGTCCTCATAGATCTTGATCGCTTCATCGCTTGCCATCTCGCCGAGTTCGCACAGGAACACCTTGAGCCACACCGCCTCTTGCGTCGCCTCCGATAGCGCCATGTACTCGGCTTCCGTTGAAGACAGCGCCACCGTCCGCTGCTTCTTGCTGCGCCAGCTGATGCACCCGCCGTTCATCATAAACGCGTAGCCACTTGTACTCCTTCTTGACTCGATGTCTCCGGCCCAGTCTGCATCCGAGTACCCGCACGCGCCGAAGCTGTCTTCCCGTGAGAACTCGAGTCCGTGCGCAGGCGTCGCTTGAAGGTACCGCAGCACGCGTTTGAGGGCTTGCCAATGCGTCGGACACGGGTCGGCGGAGAACTGGCTCAGCACTCCCACTGCAGCAGCGAGGTCCGGACGCGTCGCCACCATCAGGTACATGAGTCCTCCGACGGCACTCCGGTACGGCACGTTCTTCATCGTGTCTTCGTGCTTGCAGCCGCCCTCGCACATGTTCTTGGTCAACTTGAGTCCAGGGTCTTGCGGTGTCTTCACAGGCTTGCTGTCTTGCATGCCGAACTTGGTCAGGATGGACTTGAGGAACTTGGTCTGCCGCACCGTCACTTTTCCTGAGTCGCGGTCGTTCTTGATCTCCATCCCGAGGAAATACTCGAGCTCGCCGAGGTCCGTCATCTCGAAGCGTTCACTCAACGCGCGCTTGGTCGACTCAACAGCTCGTCGTTGCTGCTTGCCAGGATCAGGTCGTCCACGTACAGCACCACGAAGATCATCTCTTGGTCATTCCTCTTGATGTAGACGCAGTGATCCGACTCGCACTTCTTGAACCCGAGCTTGAGCATGAAGTCGTCGATGGTCTGGTTCCACATGCGCGGCGATTGCTTCAGTCCGTACAGCGAACGCTTGAGCTTGCACACGTAGTCTGGGTGGTCTTCGTCTACGTACCCGTCCGGCTGCGCCATGTAGATGTCTTCGTCAAGAACGCCGTTCAGGAAGGCTGTCTTGACGTCCATCTGGTGCAGCTTGAGACCGTACTTGGCAGCCATACTCAGCACCGCCCGAATCGACGTGAACTTGGCCACCGGCGCGAACGTCTCGTCGTAGTCGATGCCGTACTTCTGCGCGAATCCCTTGGCCACCAGTCGCGCCTTGAACCGCTCGATCTCACCGTCTTGGTTCTCCTTCACTCGAAATACCCATCTGCAGCCGATCGCCTTCCGACCCGTCGGCAGTGACACGACATCCCACGTGTCGTTCTTGCGCAGCGACTCATACTCCGAGTCACAGGCCTCCTTCCACTTGACTGCGTCGCTGGATTCCATCGCCGACTTGAACGTGGTCGGCATCTCTCCCACTGAATCCACGACGTAGGCAGCTTCGAAACTGCCATCTTCCCCGCAACGGCCGACATCTCGTCCAGGGCCTGTTGCCGGTTGTGCGACGCATACCGCTTGGTGCTCGGAACCTCCACGGCTTCCTCCAACGACTGCGTCCGTTGGTGTCGCTTGCTGCCGGGCTCGAAGTCTTCGTCCCGTGCAGTTTCTTCATTGTCATCTTCATCCGACTGCGACGAATCTTGATCCGTCACCACTTCATCTTGAATGACCACCTCCCTCTGAGAGTAGTCACGTCTCCCACCGTCGAAGACGTCTTCCATGAACTGCGCGTCGCGGCTCACCAGCACGCGACCGTTCTCCAGTTCTTCGAATCGATACGCTTTCTCGTGCTCCGAGTACCCGAGAAAACGGCAACGCACCGACCGAGCGTCAAACTTGGACCGTTTCTCCTTCGGCACATGCACGTACGCGTGGCAACCGAACACCTTCAGGTTCGCCAGCAGTGGCTTCTTGCCCGTCAAACTTGGTGCGGCGACTTGTCGTGGCTGATGGCGCGCGTCGGACACCGGTTGCGGAGGAACGTGGCAGTAATGACCGCTTCGCCCCAATACGCCTTGGACAACCCGGCATGTTCCAACATGCAGCGCGCACACTCCACCAACGTCCGGTTCATCCGCTCGGCGACTCCGTTCAGCTGGGGCGTGTAAGGCGGCGTGAACTTTGCACGATCCCACGGTCGCTGCAGAACTTGGCCATTTCGCGCGACGTGTACTCGCCACCGTTGTCGCTGCGGAGCGTCTTCACGCGCTTGCCCGTCTGAGTTTCTGCGAGCGCAACGAACTCAGCGAATTTGGCAGCCACCTCGGACTTGTTCCGCAGCAAGTACACCACACAGAAGTGCGACTTGTCGTCGATGAAGGTGACGAAGTAGCGCTTGCCACCAAACGTTGACGTCTTCATGGGACCACACACGTCGCTGTGAACCACCTCTAGCACTTGCTTCGCGCGGTTCGGCGACGACTTCATGTAGCTCACTCGCGTTTGCTTGCCGAGTGAGCATCCGCCGCACAGCTCCCACTGCTTCACCGACGCCATGTCGATGCCAACACCGTAGCCCTTCTTGACGATGGCGTCTAGACCGCCATGGCCGATGTGACCAAGTCGAAGATGCCAGAGGTACGACGTGGTGTCCCCTTTGCGATCCTTCGAGCTTGCCGCATTGGCCTCGTCAGGCATCACCGGTGTCATGCAGAGCTTGAACAGACCCTTGCCCTCACGAGCTCCGATCTTCCACTGCATGCCCTTCGTTTCCGCGAAGCACCCGTCGCTCTCGAAGGTCACGGGTCCGACATCCTTCGTGAAGCGACCAACCGAGAACAGGTTGCGCGACAGCTTGGGTATGTGCCACACTTTCGTGAGCACACCCTTCTTGGTCCCGCGCGGAGTCTTCATTGACATCACGATGTCACCGCTGCCGATCGCCTGTACCACACCGTCGTCTGCGAGGTGTACGTCGACCGGAGTGAAGACCTTGTAGTTCCTCATGAACTTCTTGGAACACGTCATGTGCTGCGTCGCACCCGAGTCGACCAGCCACACATCACTTGACTTGGAGGCGCAAGAGTCGCCACCAACCGAGAAGAGATAGTCGCCAGAATCTTCATCCTGCGCGACATTCGCACGCTGCGACCGATGTCGCTCAGCGTCGTTGTGGATCCGCGAGGGCACTCCGCGATCCAATGTCCTTGTTTGCCACACTGATGGCACGCACCGGTCTTCTTCACCGGTCGGCCCTTGCGCTTGTTGTCCTTCATCATGAACGCTTGGCCAGACGTGGCTCCGTCGCCGCCCTGCTCCTTGCGCTTCATGTCCTCATGCAGGAGCCGAGACGTCACGAGTTCCCATGTCAGCGTGTCGGCTCTCGACTCCAACGCCGTGATCAGGAACTGGTACGACTCGCTCAGACTTCCCAGAAGCGTGATCACCAAGTCGTCCTCGCTGACCGGAGCGCCCACCGCGTCGAGCTGCTCCGCCAGAGTCTTGACCTTGTTGATGTGCTCCAACACATCATCACCTTCGTCCATCATAGTCGTGAAGAAACGTCGACGAAGGAAGAGCTTGTTGGCCAGGCTCCTCTTCTCGAAGTGTCCTTCCAGTCTTGACCATGCATCATGCGCGCCACTCGCCGACCGGACCAGCGGTAGTTGCGAATCCTCCATCGCAAGACAGATGATCGCCAGCGCCTTGCGAGACTTCCTCTTGAACGCCGCTTGGTCCAGCACGGTAGCACATGCTCGAGCTTCACTTCCCCGCTCACGATCTCCCACAGATCGCGCTCCTCGAGCACCATCTGCATCTTGAACTTCCACGTGTGGAAGTTGGTTCCGTCGAACTTGTTGATGCGAGCGGTCGTGGTCGGGATGGTGTCCATGGCGAATGCGAAGTCGGTGGCGGGGGGCAGAGTCTGCGGGGCTTGGGCTCATAACCTAAAGACTTGAGTGGTTTAGAGCAAAATGCAGTGATTGATTTAGGTCCTTAGTTCGCAAACTCCTTGCTACCTCTAAGCCTACTGGATTTCCTACTGGGTACACTCTACTGGATTCTGAGTTACTTCTGCCAATCAGCGAGTGCCACGTAGAGCCCATCTTGTACCCACAATCTTGTACCCACCCGTGGCGTAATCGTCCGTCCCATAATCACAGGAGTGATTGCAGTGTCAATGAGTGAGGGTCATACCTAAAGACTTGAGTGGTTTAGAGCAAAATGCAAAGTAATTGATTTAGGTCCTTAGTTCGCAAACTCCTTGCTACCTCTAAGCCTACTGGATTTCCTGCTGGGTACACTCTACTGGATTCTGAGTTACTTCTGCCAATCAGCGAGTGCCACGTAGAGCCCATCTTGTACCCACAATCTTGTACCCACCCGTGGCGTAATCGTCCGTCCCATAATCACCGTCCCGTCATCACAGGAGTGATTGCAGTGTCAATGAGTGAGGGTCATACCGGTATCTTACCGATATACCGCAGCTGGTCGAGGTGTCTTCTTGACAACACTCCCACTCGACTCGACAGTCTTCGGCGCTTGGATACCGAGCTTGCTCCGAAGAACTTCAAACTGCACAGCAGTGATCGCCTTCGTCATGATGTCAGCCAGCATGTCGGTCGTCGAAACATACTGCAGCACCACTTGACCGTCTTCCACCTTCTCGCGCACGAAGTGGTAGCGAATGTCGATGTGCTTGGTGCGCTTGTGAAACTCCGGGTTCTTGGCCAACGCGATGGAGCCTTGGTTGTCCTCATAGATCTTGATCGCTTCATCGCTTGCCATCTCGCCGAGTTCGCACAGGAACACCTTGAGCCACACCGCCTCTTGCGTCGCCTCCGATAGCGCCATGTACTCGGCTTCCGTTGAAGACAGCGCCACCGTCCGCTGCTTCTTGCTGCGCCAGCTGATGCACCCGCCGTTCATCATAAACGCGTAGCCACTTGTACTCCTTCTTGACTCGATGTCTCCGGCCCAGTCTGCATCCGAGTACCCGCACGCGCCGAAGCTGTCTTCCCGTGAGAACTCGAGTCCGTGCGCAGGCGTCGCTTGAAGGTACCGCAGCACGCGTTTGAGGGCTTGCCAATGCGTCGGACACGGGTCGGCGGAGAACTGGCTCAGCACTCCCACTGCAGCAGCGAGGTCCGGACGCGTCGCCACCATCAGGTACATGAGTCCTCCGACGGCACTCCGGTACGGCACGTTCTTCATCGTGTCTTCGTGCTTGCAGCCGCCCTCGCACATGTTCTTGGTCAACTTGAGTCCAGGGTCTTGCGGTGTCTTCACAGGCTTGCTGTCTTGCATGCCGAACTTGGTCAGGATGGACTTGAGGAACTTGGTCTGCCGCACCGTCACTTTTCCTGAGTCGCGGTCGTTCTTGATCTCCATCCCGAGGAAATACTCGAGCTCGCCGAGGTCCGTCATCTCGAAGCGTTCACTCAACGCGCGCTTGGTCGACTCCAACAGCTCGTCGTTGCTGCTTGCCAGGATCAGGTCGTCCACGTACAGCACCACGAAGATCATCTCTTGGTCATTCCTCTTGATGTAGACGCAGTGATCCGACTCGCACTTCTTGAACCCGAGCTTGAGCATGAAGTCGTCGATGGTCTGGTTCCACATGCGCGGCGATTGCTTCAGTCCGTACAGCGAACGCTTGAGCTTGCACACGTAGTCTGGGTGGTCTTCGTCTACGTACCCGTCCGGCTGCGCCATGTAGATGTCTTCGTCAAGAACGCCGTTCAGGAAGGCTGTCTTGACGTCCATCTGGTGCAGCTTGAGACCGTACTTGGCAGCCATACTCAGCACCGCCCGAATCGACGTGAACTTGGCCACCGGCGCGAACGTCTCGTCGTAGTCGATGCCGTACTTCTGCGCGAATCCTTGGCCACCAGTCGCGCCTTGAACCGCTCGATCTCACCGTCTTGGTTCTCCTTCACTCGAAATACCCATCTGCAGCCGATCGCCTTCCGACCCGTCGGCAGTGACACGACATCCCACGTGTCGTTCTTGCGCAGCGACTCATACTCCGAGTCACAGGCCTCCTTCCACTTGACTGCGTCGCTGGATTCCATCGCCGACTTGAACGTGGTCGGCATCTCTCCCACTGAATCCACGACGTAGGCAGCTTCGAAACTGCCATCTTCCCCGCAACGGCCGACATCTCGTCCAGGGCCTGTTGCCGGTTGTGCGACGCATACCGCTTGGTGCTCGGAACCTCCACGGCTTCCTCCAACGACTGCGTCCGTTGGTGTCGCTTGCTGCCGGGCTCGAAGTCTTCGTCCCGTGCAGTTTCTTCATTGTCATCTTCATCCGACTGCGACGAATCTTGATCCGTCACCACTTCATCTTGAATGACCACCTCCCTCTGAGAGTAGTCACGTCTCCCACCGTCGAAGACGTCTTCCATGAACTGCGCGTCGCGGCTCACCAGCACGCGACCGTTCTCCAGTTCTTCGAATCGATACGCTTTCTCGTGCTCCGAGTACCCGAGAAAACGGCAACGCACCGACCGAGCGTCAAACTTGGACCGTTTCTCCTTCGGCACATGCACGTACGCGTGGCAACCGAACACCTTCAGGTTCGCCAGCAGTGGCTTCTTGCCCGTCCAAACTTGGTGCGGCGACTTGTCGTGGCTGATGGCGCGCGTCGGACACCGGTTGCGGAGGAACGTGGCAGTAATGACCGCTTCGCCCCAATACGCCTTGGACAACCCGGCATGTTCCAACATGCAGCGCGCACACTCCACCAACGTCCGGTTCATCCGCTCGGCGACTCCGTTCAGCTGGGGCGTGTAAGGCGGCGTGAACTTTGCACGATCCCACGGTCGCTGCAGAACTTGGCCATTTCGCGCGACGTGTACTCGCCACCGTTGTCGCTGCGGAGCGTCTTCACGCGCTTGCCCGTCTGAGTTTCTGCGAGCGCAACGAACTCAGCGAATTTGGCAGCCACCTCGGACTTGTTCCGCAGCAAGTACACCACACAGAAGTGCGACTTGTCGTCGATGAAGGTGACGAAGTAGCGCTTGCCACCAAACGTTGACGTCTTCATGGGACCACACACGTCGCTGTGAACCACCTCTAGCACTTGCTTCGCGCGGTTCGGCGACGACTTCATGTAGCTCACTCGCGTTTGCTTGCCGAGTGAGCATCCGCCGCACAGCTCCCACTGCTTCACCGACGCCATGTCGATGCCAACACCGTAGCCCTTCTTGACGATGGCGTCTAGACCGCCATGGCCGATGTGACCAAGTCGAAGATGCCAGAGGTACGACGTGGTGTCCCCTTTGCGATCCTTCGAGCTTGCCGCATTGGCCTCGTCAGGCATCACCGGTGTCATGCAGAGCTTGAACAGACCCTTGCCCTCACGAGCTCCGATCTTCCACTGCATGCCCTTCGTTTCCGCGAAGCACCCGTCGCTCTCGAAGGTCACGGGTCCGACATCCTTCGTGAAGCGACCAACCGAGAACAGGTTGCGCGACAGCTTGGGTATGTGCCACACTTTCGTGAGCACACCCTTCTTGGTCCCGCGCGGAGTCTTCATTGACATCACGATGTCACCGCTGCCGATCGCCTGTACCACACCGTCGTCTGCGAGGTGTACGTCGACCGGAGTGAAGACCTTGTAGTTCCTCATGAACTTCTTGGAACACGTCATGTGCTGCGTCGCACCCGAGTCGACCAGCCACACATCACTTGACTTGGAGGCGCAAGAGTCGCCACCAACCGAGAAGAGATAGTCGCCAGAATCTTCATCCTGCGCGACATTCGCACGCTGCGACCGATGTCGCTCAGCGTCGTTGTGGATCCGCGAGGGGCACTCCGCGATCCAATGTCCTTGTTTGCCACACTGATGGCACGCACCGGTCTTCTTCACCGGTCGGCCCTTGCGCTTGTTGTCCTTCATCATGAACGCTTGGCCAGACGTGGCTCCGTCGCCGCCCTGCTCCTTGCGCTTCATGTCCTCATGCAGGAGCCGAGACGTCACGAGTTCCCATGTCAGCGTGTCGGCTCTCGACTCCAACGCCGTGATCAGGAACTGGTACGACTCGCTCAGACTTCCCAGAAGCGTGATCACCAAGTCGTCCTCGCTGACCGGAGCGCCCACCGCGTCGAGCTGCTCCGCCAGAGTCTTGACCTTGTTGATGTGCTCCAACACATCATCACCTTCGTCCATCATAGTCGTGAAGAAACGTCGACGAAGGAAGAGCTTGTTGGCCAGGCTCCTCTTCTCGAAGTGTCCTTCCAGTCTTGACCATGCATCATGCGCGCCACTCGCCGACCGGACCAGCGGTAGTTGCGAATCCTCCATCGCAAGACAGATGATCGCCAGCGCCTTGCGAGACTTCCTCTTGAACGCCGCTTGGTCCAGCACGGTAGCACATTGCTCGAGCTTCACTTCCCCGCTCACGATCTCCCACAGATCGCGCTCCTCGAGCACCATCTGCATCTTGAACTTCCACGTGTGGAAGTTGGTTCCGTCGAACTTGTTGATGCGAGCGGTCGTGGTCGGGATGGTGTCCATGGCGAATGCGAAGTCGGTGGCGGGGGGGGCAGAGTCTGCGGGGCTTGGGCTCATAACCTAAAGACTTGAGTGGTTTAGAGCAAAATGCAAAGTGATTGATTTAGGTCCTTAGTTCGCAAACTCCTTGCTACCTCTAAGCCTACTGGATTTCCTACTGGGTACACTCTACTGGATTCTGAGTTACTTCTGCCAATCAGCGAGTGCCACGTAGAGCCCATCTTGTACCCACAATCTTGTACCCACCCGTGGCGTAATCGTCCGTCCCATAATAATCACAGGAGTGATTGCAGTGTCAATGAGTGAGGGTCATACCGGTATCTTACCGATATACCGCAGCTGGTCGAGGTGTCTTCTTGACAACA
>JACBOY010000159.1:0-66547 GCA_014706135.1 Phytophthora tubulina | reverse complement strand
CAAAAGGGGAAGCGTCATGCCTGGTTGAACGTCGTCGTGTGGCTGACAATCCTGCAGTGGAAAACCGAAAATGATCGGCGTGTCGCCTTCACCGTACGCAGGTGGCCCCTATTCCAAGTATACGCCCCCTCCAACAGACGGCCTTAACGGCACGAGCGGCATGATCAACTCTCTCTGACGCTAAGAACGGCGGCCACAACTCTCTGGACACTACGTGGAAGCGGGTGGCCAGTTCCAGAATCTCATCATGTAGAACAACTGACCGATGCGGCACGTACCGCTCTGAAACCCGCCAACTTCGGCGAGCACGCCTTGGTGCCGTTCATCGACGCTAACTTTGAAGCGAACCTCGACAAGGCCTGGCCGTACTAACTCCTTACGGTGCCATGGTTTACGTGTTCGCGTAGCCAACTTAGTAATTTGGCTACGCGAATATGAAATTACACATGCGGAAGTCTCAGTTCTAATCTTTTAGTGTTTACGAACCACAAGACAACATGAATGATATTTGTATTGTATTGACAATACCTTAATTTTGAAAGCGAACAATTGCTTTTAGAGAAATTAACAATTTCCCAGGCCTCTTTCATCATTCAAATCACTGTAGTATACAGTTATTTACTACTGTTGACTAATAGATCACATTCATAAACCAAGTATAAGCGTCAGCAACTACTGAAACACTAAACTACAATTACTTATTTTTGTGGTTTCCGTTTCCGATTTTTAGTATAATTTTATTCGATTTTGGAAGGTCTTCCGTAATAAAAAAATAACCAATGCTTTTATCGGAACCCTGAATTCCAACCAGACCAAGAAGCAGAAAAATGACAACTAACGTTAAATGCAATGCCACCGGTACCGGAGGCCGACAGAAAACGGATGGGTGACAAGGTGATGGACACTAAATGTAGTCGCTAGAAAAGGACAAATCCACGTCGAAGCGAGCTGAAGTCGGTCAGAAGAAGCTGTACGCGTGTGCGCGCCGTGCTGTTTGCTGCTTAGTTGTCGTAAACGTTGTTGAAGATGCTGAACACGTGTGCTACCTTTTGTCGTAATACTGTGGTGTTTACTATTTGTTTGTCGTAAACGATGCGTGTGCGCGCTGTGGTGTTTGCTGCTTATTCGCCTTTTAAGGCTACATGTAACGTTAAAACATTTTAAAATGTTTTAGTAAGCGTTTGAGTTTGGTTAAAGAAATGAATTCTCAAAACACGATTGTCAACCCTCTCCCCTTTGATACATTTCTCAAGTTCGCAAAACAAGTGCGCAATGTTCTATCCTTCATGTGCCCGCTGCATTACAGTATAAAATGCACTTATCAGATACAAGTAAGTCACCATTTGTATTATAAGAGCGATCCCCCAGAAATAAAAACCCTAGTTTGGGCGACTTTGTGGAAGCCCCTTCAACTGTTTTGTCATCTACCAGATTGGTGTAGATGGTGAAATAGTAGCCACATTTTCAACGATTGGCTTTTACTGCGAATCGTTGATTCTTAATAGTAAGTAGACATATTGTATTAATCATACCAACTTTTTATAATAGCTAGCAAGCAAGACGTGCTTATAGTTTCTCCTCCGCAGTGAAGCCTCATGTCCAAGTCAAACCAGCAATGAGAGTCACCATATCTGAGGTGTGAGCCATTTTGTTTTGGGGGGCACGGAATCCGCTCGTTTGGACACAACAACACTTTCTTCACGATAAAGGAAGGAAGGTGCTGCTACCGACTCTTTATTACCATTGATGCGTTCGTTCATATCCGCACGAATGCACAACGCATTTTTCGTCATCTGACTTGTCAGTTTTACGACGCAAACTACATGTACCGGTAGCGCCACAAGTGCTCACTTTCCGTTTTCGCACGATGAACATCCGCGTGCTTCTTTCCGCAGCTGCTGCTATCGGAGCTATAGAAGCTGCCACGATTGATCACGACAAAGTGCAGCCATTTCTACAACCCGAACCTGCAACGGTGTCTGAGAAGGCCGCGATTAAATACAAGCCCAGTTTTCGAATTGACATCGGATGTTAAAGACTTGAGTGGTTTAGAGCAAAATGCAAAGTGATTGATTTAGGTCCTTAGTTCGCAAACTCCTTGCTACCTCTAAGCCTACTGGATTTCCTACTGGGTACACTCTACTGGATTCTGAGTTACTTCTGCCAATCAGCGAGCGCCACGTAGAGCCCATCTTGTACCCACAATCTTGTACCCACCCGTGGCGTAATCGTCCGTCCCATAATCACAGGAATGATTGCAGTGTCAATGAGTGAAGGTCATACCGGTATCTTACCGATATACCGCAGCTGGTCGAGGTGTCTTCTTGACAACACTCCCACTCGACTCGACAGTCTTCGGCGCTTGGATACCGAGCTTGCTCCGAAGAACTTCAAACTGCACAGCAGTGATCGCCTTCGTCATGATGTCAGCCAGCATGTCGGTCGTCGAAACATACTGCAGCACCACTTGACCGTCTTCCACCTTCTCGCGCACGAAGTGGTAGCGAATGTCGATGTGCTTGGTGCGCTTGTGAAACTCCGGGTTCTTGGCCAACGCGATGGAGCCTTGGTTGTCCTCATAGATCTTGATCGCTTCATCGCTTGCCATCTCGCCGAGTTCGCACAGGAACACCTTGAGCCACACCGCCTCTTGCGTCGCCTCCGATAGCGCCATGTACTCGGCTTCCGTTGAAGACAGCGCCACCGTCCGCTGCTTCTTGCTGCGCCAGCTGATGCACCCGCCGTTCATCATAAACGCGTAGCCACTTGTACTCCTTCTTGACTCGATGTCTCCGGCCCAGTCTGCATCCGAGTACCCGCACGCGCCGAAGCTGTCTTCCCGTGAGAACTCGAGTCCGTGCGCAGGCGTCGCTTGAAGGTACCGCAGCACGCGTTTGAGGGCTTGCCAATGCGTCGGACACGGGTCGGCGGAGAACTGGCTCAGCACTCCCACTGCAGCAGCGAGGTCCGGACGCGTCGCCACCATCAGGTACATGAGTCCTCCGACGGCACTCCGGTACGGCACGTTCTTCATCGTGTCTTCGTGCTTGCAGCCGCCCTCGCACATGTTCTTGGTCAACTTGAGTCCAGGGTCTTGCGGTGTCTTCACAGGCTTGCTGTCTTGCATGCCGAACTTGGTCAGGATGGACTTGAGGAACTTGGTCTGCCGCACCGTCACTTTTCCTGAGTCGCGGTCGTTCTTGATCTCCATCCCGAGGAAATACTCGAGCTCGCCGAGGTCCGTCATCTCGAAGCGTTCACTCAACGCGCGCTTGGTCGACTCCAACAGCTCGTCGTTGCTGCTTGCCAGGATCAGGTCGTCCACGTACAGCACCACGAAGATCATCTCTTGGTCATTCCTCTTGATGTAGACGCAGTGATCCGACTCGCACTTCTTGAACCCGAGCTTGAGCATGAAGTCGTCGATGGTCTGGTTCCACATGCGCGGCGATTGCTTCAGTCCGTACAGCGAACGCTTGAGCTTGCACACGTAGTCTGGGTGGTCTTCGTCTACGTACCCGTCCGGCTGCGCCATGTAGATGTCTTCGTCAAGAACGCCGTTCAGGAAGGCTGTCTTGACGTCCATCTGGTGCAGCTTGAGACCGTACTTGGCAGCCATACTCAGCACCGCCCGAATCGACGTGAACTTGGCCACCGGCGCGAACGTCTCGTCGTAGTCGATGCCGTACTTCTGCGCGAATCCCTTGGCCACCAGTCGCGCCTTGAACCGCTCGATCTCACCGTCTTGGTTCTCCTTCACTCGAAATACCCATCTGCAGCCGATCGCCTTCCGACCCGTCGGCAGTGACACGACATCCCACGTGTCGTTCTTGCGCAGCGACTCATACTCGAGTCACAGGCCTCCTTCCACTTGACTGCGTCGCTGGATTCCATCGCCGACTTGAACGTGGTCGGCATCTCTCCCACTGAATCCACGACGTAGGCAGCTTCGAAACTGCCATCTTCCCCCGCAACGGCCGACATCTCGTCCAGGGCCTGTTGCCGGTTGTGCGACGCATACCGCTTGGTGCTCGGAACCTCCACGGCTTCCTCCAACGACTGCGTCCGTTGGTGTCGCTTGCTGCCGGGCTCGAAGTCTTCGTCCCGTGCAGTTTCTTCATTGTCATCTTCATCCGACTGCGACGAATCTTGATCCGTCACCACTTCATCTTGAATGACCACCTCCCTCTGAGAGTAGTCACGTCTCCCACCGTCGAAGACGTCTTCCATGAACTGCGCGTCGCGGCTCACCAGCACGCGACCGTTCTCCAGTTCTTCGAATCGATACGCTTTCTCGTGCTCCGAGTACCCGAGAAAACGGCAACGCACCGACCGAGCGTCAAACTTGGACCGTTTCTCCTTCGGCACATGCACGTACGCGTGGCAACCGAACACCTTCAGGTTCGCCAGCAGTGGCTTCTTGCCCGTCAAACTTGGTGCGGCGACTTGTCGTGGCTGATGGCGCGCGTCGGACACCGGTTGCGGAGGAACGTGGCAGTAATGACCGCTTCGCCCCAATACGCCTTGGACAACCCGGCATGTTCCAACATGCAGCGCGCACCTCCACCAACGTCCGGTTCATCCGCTCGGCGACTCCGTTCAGCTGGGGCGTGTAAGGCGGCGTGAACTTTGCACGATCCCACGGTCGCTGCAGAACTTGGCCATTTCGCGCGACGTGTACTCGCCACCGTTGTCGCTGCGGAGCGTCTTCACGCGCTTGCCCGTCTGAGTTTCTGCGAGCGCAACGAACTCAGCGAATTTGGCAGCCACCTCGGACTTGTTCCGCAGCAAGTACACCACACAGAAGTGCGACTTGTCGTCGATGAAGGTGACGAAGTAGCGCTTGCCACCAAACGTTGACGTCTTCATGGGACCACACGTCGCTGTGAACCACCTCTAGCACTTGCTTCGCGCGGTTCGGCGACGACTTCATGTAGCTCACTCGCGTTTGCTTGCCGAGTGAGCATCCGCCACAGCTCCCACTGCTTCACCGACGCCATGTCGATGCCAACACCGTAGCCCTTCTTGACGATGGCGTCTAGACCGCCATGGCCGATGTGACCAAGTCGAAGATGCCAGAGGTACGACGTGGTGTCCCCTTTGCGATCCTTCGAGCTTGCCGCATTGGCCTCGTCAGGCATCACCGGTGTCATGCAGAGCTTGAACAGACCCTTGCCCTCACGAGCTCCGATCTTCCACTGCATGCCCTTCGTTTCCGCGAAGCACCCGTCGCTCTCGAAGGTCACGGGTCCGACATCCTTCGTGAAGCGACCAACCGAGAACAGGTTGCGCGACAGCTTGGGTATGTGCCACACTTTCGTGAGCACACCCTTCTTGGTCCCGCGCGGTCTTCATTGACATCACGATGTCACCGCTGCCGATCGCCTGTACCACACCGTCGTCTGCGAGGTGTACGTCGACCGGAGTGAAGACCTTGTAGTTCCTCATGAACTTCTTGGAACACGTCATGTGCTGCGTCGCACCCGAGTCGACCAGCCACACATCACTTGACTTGGAGGCGCAAGAGTCGCCACCAACCGAGAAGAGATAGTCGCCAGAATCTTCATCCTGCGCGACATTCGCACGCTGCGACCGATGTCGCTCAGCGTCGTTGTGGATCCGCGAGGGGCACTCCGCGATCCAATGTCCTTGTTTGCCACACTGATGGCACGCACCGGTCTTCTTCACCGGTCGGCCCTTGCGCTTGTTGTCCTTCATCATGAACGCTTGGCCAGACGTGGCTCCGTCGCCGCCCTGCTCCTTGCGCTTCATGTCCTCATGCAGGAGCCGAGACGTCACGAGTTCCCATGTCAGCGTGTCGGCTCTCGACTCCAACGCCGTGATCAGGAACTGGTACGACTCGCTCAGACTTCCCAGAAGCGTGATCACCAAGTCGTCCTCGCTGACCGGAGCGCCCACCGCGTCGAGCTGCTCCGCCAGAGTCTTGACCTTGTTGATGTGCTCCAACACATCATCACCTTCGTCCATCATAGTCGTGAAGAAACGTCGACGAAGGAAGAGCTTGTTGGCCAGGCTCCTCTTCTCGAAGTGTCCTTCCAGTCTTGACCATGCATCATGCGCGCCACTCGCCGACCGGACCAGCGGTAGTTGCGAATCCTCCATCGCAAGACAGATGATCGCCAGCGCCTTGCGAGACTTCCTCTTGAACGCCGCTTGGTCCAGCACGGTAGCACAGTGCTGCTCGAGCTTCACTTCCCGCTCACGATCTCCCACAGATCGCGCTCCTCGAGCACCATCTGCATCTTGAACTTCCACGTGTGGAAGTTGGTTCCGTCGAACTTGTTGATGCGAGCGGTCGTGGTCGGGATGGTGTCCATGGCGAATGCGAAGTCGGTGGCGGGGGCCAGAGTCTGCGGGGCTTGGGCTCATAACCTAAAGACTTGAGTGGTTTAGAGCAAAATGCAAAGTGATTGATTTAGGTCCTTAGTTCGCAAACTCCTTGCTACCTCTAAGCCTACTGGATTTCCTACTGGGTACACTCTACTGGATTCTGAGTTACTTCTGCCAATCAGCGAGTGCCACGTAGAGCCCATCTTGTACCCACAATCTTGTACCCACCCGTGGCGTAATCGTCCGTCCCATAATCACGGTGATTGCAGTGGCCAATGAGTGAGGTCATACCTAAAGACTTGAGTGGTTTAGAGCAAAATGCAAAGTGATTGATTTAGGTCCTTAGTTCGCAAACTCCTTGCTACCTCTAAGCCTACTGGATTTCCTACTGGGTACACTCTACTGGATTCTGAGTTACTTCTGCCAATCAGCGAGTGCCACGTAGAGCCCATCTTGTACCCACAATCTTGTACCCACCCGTGGCGTAATCGTCCGTCCATAATCAATCACAGGAGTGATTGCAGTGTCAATGAGTGAGGTCATACCGGTATCTTACCGATATACCGCAGCTGGTCGAGGTGTCTTCTTGACAACACTCCCACTCGACTCGACAGTCTTCGGCGCTTGGATACCGAGCTTGCTCCGAAGAACTTCAAACTGCACAGCAGTGATCGCCTTCGTCATGATGTCAGCCAGCATGTCGGTCGTCGAAACATACTGCAGCACCACTTGACCGTCTTCCACCTTCTCGCGCACGAAGTGGTAGCGAATGTCGATGTGCTTGGTGCGCTTGTGAAACTCCGGGTTCTTGGCCAACGCGATGGAGCCTTGGTTGTCCTCATAGATCTTGATCGCTTCATCGCTTGCCATCTCGCCGAGTTCGCACAGGAACACCTTGAGCCACACCGCCTCTTGCGTCGCCTCCGATAGCGCCATGTACTCGGCTTCCGTTGAAGACAGCGCCACCGTCCGCTGCTTCTTGCTGCGCCAGCTGATGCACCCGCCGTTCATCATAAACGCGTAGCCACTTGTACTCCTTCTTGACTCGATGTCTCCGGCCCAGTCTGCATCCGAGTACCCGCACGCGCCGAAGCTGTCTTCCCGTGAGAACTCGAGTCCGTGCGCAGGCGTCGCTTGAAGGTACCGCAGCACGCGTTTGAGGGCTTGCCAATGCGTCGGACACGGGTCGGCGGAGAACTGGCTCAGCACTCCCACTGCAGCAGCGAGGTCCGGACGCGTCGCCACCATCAGGTACATGAGTCCTCCGACGGCACTCCGGTACGGCACGTTCTTCATCGTGTCTTCGTGCTTGCAGCCGCCCTCGCACATGTTCTTGGTCAACTTGAGTCCAGGGTCTTGCGGTGTCTTCACAGGCTTGCTGTCTTGCATGCCGAACTTGGTCAGGATGGACTTGAGGAACTTGGTCTGCCGCACCGTCACTTTTCCTGAGTCGCGGTCGTTCTTGATCTCCATCCCGAGGAAATACTCGAGCTCGCCGAGGTCCGTCATCTCGAAGCGTTCACTCAACGCGCGCTTGGTCGACTCCAACAGCTCGTCGTTGCTGCTTGCCAGGATCAGGTCGTCCACGTACAGCACCACGAAGATCATCTCTTGGTCATTCCTCTTGATGTAGACGCAGTGATCCGACTCGCACTTCTTGAACCCGAGCTTGAGCATGAAGTCGTCGATGGTCTGGTTCCACATGCGCGGCGATTGCTTCAGTCCGTACAGCGAACGCTTGAGCTTGCACACGTAGTCTGGGTGGTCTTCGTCTACGTACCCGTCCGGCTGCGCCATGTAGATGTCTTCGTCAAGAACGCCGTTCAGGAAGGCTGTCTTGACGTCCATCTGGTGCAGCTTGAGACCGTACTTGGCAGCCATACTCAGCACCGCCCGAATCGACGTGAACTTGGCCACCGGCGCGAACGTCTCGTCGTAGTCGATGCCGTACTTCTGCGCGAATCCCTTGGCCACCAGTCGCGCCTTGAACCGCTCGATCTCACCGTCTTGGTTCTCCTTCACTCGAAATACCCATCTGCAGCCGATCGCCTTCCGACCCGTCGGCAGTGACACGACATCCCACGTGTCGTTCTTGCGCAGCGACTCATACTCCGAGTCACAGGCCTCCTTCCACTTGACTGCGTCGCTGGATTCCATCGCCGACTTGAACGTGGTCGGCATCTCTCCCACTGAATCCACGACGTAGGCAGCTTCGAAACTGCCATCTTCCCCCGCAACGGCCGACATCTCGTCCAGGGCCTGTTGCCGGTTGTGCGACGCATACCGCTTGGTGCTCGGAACCTCCACGGCTTCCTCCAACGACTGCGTCCGTTGGTGTCGCTTGCTGCCGGGCTCGAAGTCTTCGTCCCGTGCAGTTTCTTCATTGTCATCTTCATCCGACTGCGACGAATCTTGATCCGTCACCACTTCATCTTGAATGACCACCTCCCTCTGAGAGTAGTCACGTCTCCCACCGTCGAAGACGTCTTCCATGAACTGCGCGTCGCGGCTCACCAGCACGCGACCGTTCTCCAGTTCTTCGAATCGATACGCTTTCTCGTGCTCCGAGTACCCGAGAAAACGGCAACGCACCGACCGAGCGTCAAACTTGGACCGTTTCTCCTTCGGCACATGCACGTACGCGTGGCAACCGAACACCTTCAGGTTCGCCAGCAGTGGCTTCTTGCCCGTCCAAACTTGGTGCGGCGACTTGTCGTGGCTGATGGCGCGCGTCGGACACCGGTTGCGGAGGAACGTGGCAGTAATGACCGCTTCGCCCCAATACGCCTTGGACAACCCGGCATGTTCCAACATGCAGCGCGCACACTCCACCAACGTCCGGTTCATCCGCTCGGCGACTCCGTTCAGCTGGGGCGTGTAAGGCGGCGTGAACTTTTGCACGATCCCACGGTCGCTGCAGAACTTGGCCATTTCGCGCGACGTGTACTCGCCACCGTTGTCGCTGCGGAGCGTCTTCACGCGCTTGCCCGTCTGAGTTTCTGCGAGCGCAACGAACTCAGCGAATTTGGCAGCCACCTCGGACTTGTTCCGCAGCAAGTACACCACACAGAAGTGCGACTTGTCGTCGATGAAGGTGACGAAGTAGCGCTTGCCACCAAACGTTGACGTCTTCATGGGACCACACACGTCGCTGTGAACCACCTCTAGCACTTGCTTCGCGCGGTTCGGCGACGACTTCATGTAGCTCACTCGCGTTTGCTTGCCGAGTGAGCATCCGCCGCACAGCTCCCACTGCTTCACCGACGCCATGTCGATGCCAACACCGTAGCCCTTCTTGACGATGGCGTCTAGACCGCCATGGCCGATGTGACCAAGTCGAAGATGCCAGAGGTACGACGTGGTGTCCCCTTTGCGATCCTTCGAGCTTGCCGCATTGGCCTCGTCAGGCATCACCGGTGTCATGCAGAGCTTGAACAGACCCTTGCCCTCACGAGCTCCGATCTTCCACTGCATGCCCTTCGTTTCCGCGAAGCACCCGTCGCTCTCGAAGGTCACGGGTCCGACATCCTTCGTGAAGCGACCAACCGAGAACAGGTTGCGCGACAGCTTGGGTATGTGCCACACTTTCGTGAGCACACCCTTCTTGGTCCCGCGCGGAGTCTTCATTGACATCACGATGTCACCGCTGCCGATCGCCTGTACCACACCGTCGTCTGCGAGGTGTACGTCGACCGGAGTGAAGACCTTGTAGTTCCTCATGAACTTCTTGGAACACGTCATGTGCTGCGTCGCACCCGAGTCGACCAGCCACACATCACTTGACTTGGAGGCGCAAGAGTCGCCACCAACCGAGAAGAGATAGTCGCCAGAATCTTCATCCTGCGCGACATTCGCACGCTGCGACCGATGTCGCTCAGCGTCGTTGTGGATCCGCGAGGGGCACTCCGCGATCCAATGTCCTTGTTTGCCACACTGATGGCACGCACCGGTCTTCTTCACCGGTCGGCCCTTGCGCTTGTTGTCCTTCATCATGAACGCTTGGCCAGACGTGGCTCCGTCGCCGCCCTGCTCCTTGCGCTTCATGTCCTCATGCAGGAGCCGAGACGTCACGAGTTCCCATGTCAGCGTGTCGGCTCTCGACTCCAACGCCGTGATCAGGAACTGGTACGACTCGCTCAGACTTCCCAGAAGCGTGATCACCAAGTCGTCCTCGCTGACCGGAGCGCCCACCGCGTCGAGCTGCTCCGCCAGAGTCTTGACCTTGTTGATGTGCTCCAACACATCATCACCTTCGTCCATCATAGTCGTGAAGAAACGTCGACGAAGGAAGAGCTTGTTGGCCAGGCTCCTCTTCTCGAAGTGTCCTTCCAGTCTTGACCATGCATCATGCGCGCCACTCGCCGACCGGACCAGCGGTAGTTGCGAATCCTCCATCGCAAGACAGATGATCGCCAGCGCCTTGCGAGACTTCCTCTTGAACGCCGCTTGGTCCAGCACGGTAGCACATTGCTCGAGCTTCACTTCCCCGCTCACGATCTCCCACAGATCGCGCTCCTCGAGCACCATCTGCATCTTGAACTTCCACGTGTGGAAGTTGGTTCCGTCGAACTTGTTGATGCGAGCGGTCGTGGTCGGGATGGTGTCCATGGCGAATGCGAAGTCGGTGGCGGGGGGGGCAGAGTCTGCGGGGCTTGGGCTCATAACCTAAAGACTTGAGTGGTTTAGAGCAAAATGCAAAGTGATTGATTTAGGTCCTTAGTTCGCAAACTCCTTGCTACCTCTAAGCCTACTGGATTTCCTACTGGGTACACTCTACTGGATTCTGAGTTACTTCTGCCAATCAGCGAGTGCCACGTAGAGCCCATCTTGTACCCACAATCTTGTACCCACCCGTGGCGTAATCGTCCGTCCCATAATCACCGTCCCGTCATCACAGGAGTGATTGCAGTGTCAATGAGTGAGGGTCATACCGGTATCTTACCGATATACCGCAGCTGGTCGAGGTGTCTTCTTGACAACAATACCGGTATCTTACCGATATACCGCAGCTGGTCGAGGTGTCTTCTTGACAACAGGCCTCCGGTACCGGTGGCATTGCATTTAACGTTAGTTGTCATTTTTCTGCTTCTTGGTCTGGTTGGAATTCAGGGTTCCATAAAAGCATTGGACTATTTTTATTACGGGGAAGACCTTAAAATCGAATAAAAATTATCCCTAATAAGTCGGAAACGGAAACCACAAAAATAAGTAATTGCAGTTTAGTGTTTCAGTAGTTGCTGACGCTTACACTTGGTTTATGAATGTTTTCTATTGGTCAACAGTAGTAAATAACTGTATACTACATAAAGACTTGAGTGGTTTTTAGAGCAAATGCAAAGTGATTGATTTAGGTCCTTAGTTCGCAAACTCCTTGCTACCTCTAAGCCTACTGGATTTCCTACTGGGTACACTCTACTGGATTCTGAGTTACTTCTGCCAATCAGCGAGTGCCACGTAGAGCCCATCTTGTACCCACAATCTTGTACCCACCCGTGGCGTAATCGTCCGTCCCATAATCACAGGAGTGATTGCAGTGTCAATGGTGAGGGTCATACTTGGTATCTGCGATATACCGCAGCTGGTCAGGTGTCTTCTTGACAACACTACAGTGATTTGAATGATGAAAGAGGCCTGGGAAATTGTTAATTTCTCTCTAAAAAAGCAATTGTTCGCTTTCAAAATTAAGGTATTGTCAATACAATACAAATATCATTCATGTTGTCTTGTGGTTCGTAAACACTAAAAGATTAGAACTGAGACTTCCGCATGTGTAATTTCATATTCGCGTAGCCAAATTACTAAGTTGGCTACGCGAACACGTAAACCATGGCACCGTAAGGAGTTAGTACGGCCAGGCCTTGTCGAGGTTCGCTTCAAAGTTAGCGTCGATGAACGGCACCAAGGCGTGCTCGCCGAAGTTGGCGGGTTTCAGAGCGGTACGTGCCGCATCGGTCAGTTGCTCCCTTGATGAGATTCTGGAACTGGCCACCGTTTTCCACGTAGTGTCAGAGAGTTGTGGCCGCCGTTCTTAGCGTCAGAGAGAGAGTTGATCATGCCGCTCGTGCCGTTAAGGCCGTCTGTTGGAGGGCGTATACTTGGAATAGGGGCCACCTGCGTACGGTGAAGGCGACACGCCGATCATTTTCGGGTTTTCCACTGCAGGATTGTCAAGCCACACGACGACGTTCAACCAGGCATGACGCTTCCCCTTTTGAAGAGGCGGGCCGGCATGTCCTTCGGGAAGTACCAGGCGTACGTAATGGCCCACAGGTCCTTGTGCCATCCAGCTCGACCGTAGACCTGAGACCCCAAGATTGTCCTTTGCAGTCTCCATCCCCTCTCCAGTCCCCTTGAGTCCGCCGCTGATATCACCTGCGGCGTTTACCGCAGGGTACGAGTGACATCCGATGTCAATTCGAAAACTGGGCTTGTATTTAATGGCGGCCTTCTCAGACACCGTTGCAGGTTCGGGTTGTAGAAATGGCTGCACTTTGTCGTGATCAATCGTGGCAGCTTCTATAGCTCCGATAGCAGCAGCTGCGGAAAGAAGCACGCGGATGTTCATCGTGCGAAAAACGGAAAGTGAGCACTTGTGGCGCTACCGGTACATGTAGTTTCACGCGTCGTAAAACTGACAAGTCAGATGACGAAAAATCGTGCGTTGTGCATTCGTGCGGATATGAACGAACGCATCAATGGTAATAAAGAGTCGGTAGCAGCACCTTCCTTCCCTTTATCGTGAAGAAAGTGTTGTTGTGTCCAAACGAGCGGATTCCGTGCCCCCCAAAAAAATGGCTCACACCTCAGATATGGTGACTCTCATTGCTGGTTTGACTTGGACATGAGGCTTCTCACTGCGGAGGAGAAACTATAAGCACGTCTTGCTTGCTAGCTATTATAAAAGTTGGTATGATTAATACAATATGTCTACTTACTATTAAGAATCAACATTCGATTCTGGTGCAGTAAAAGCCAATCGTTGAAAAATGTGGCTACTATTTCACCATCTACACCAATCTGGTAGATGACAAAACAGTTGAAGGGGCTTCCACAAAGTCGCCCAAACTAGGTTTTTATTTGGCTGCGGGGATCGCTCTTATAATACAAATGGTGACTTACTTGTATCTGATAAGTGCATTTTATACTGTAATGCAGCGGGCACATGAAGGATAGAACATTGCGCACTTGTTTTGCGAACTTGAGAAATGTATCAAAGGGGAGGAGGGTTGACAATCGGGGTGTTTTGAGAATTTTTTCATTTTAACCAAACTCAAACGCTTACTAAAACATTTTAAAATGTTTTAACGTTACATGTAGCCTTAAAAGGCGAATAAGCAGCAAACACCACAGCGCGCACACGCATCGTTTACGACAAACAAATAGTAAACACCACAGTATTACGACAAAAGGTAGCGTGCACACGTGTTCAGCATCTTCAACAACGTTTACGACAACTAAGCAGCAAACAGCACGGCGCGCACACGCGTACAGCTTCTTCTGACCGACTTCAGCTCGCTTCGACGTGGATTTGTCCTTTTCTAGCGACTACATTTAGTGTCCATCACCTTGTCACCCATCCGTTTTCTGTCGGCCTCCGGTACCGGTGGCATTGCATTTAACGTTAGTTGTCATTTTTCTGCTTCTTGGTCTGGTTGGAATTCAGGGTTCCGATAAAAGCATTGGTTATTTTTTTATTGGAAGACCTTCCAAAATCGAATAAAAATTATACTAAAAATAAGTAATTGAGAAACGGAAACCACAAAAATAAGTAACTTGTAGTTTTAGTGTTTGATTTAGGTCCTTAGTTCAGCTACCTGCCTACTGGATTTCTACTGACTCTACTGGATTCTGGTTACTTAATCAGAGTGCCATGTTTGTATCTATTAATCGTCATAATCAGTATTGCAGTAAAGTATACTAACCGATATACTGGTCACACAGTGATTTGAATGATGAAAGAGGCCTGGGAAATTGTTAATTTCTCTCTAAAAAAGCAATTGTTCGCTTTCAAAATTAAGGTATTGTCAATACAATACAAATATCATTCATGTTGTCTTGTGGTTCGTAAACACTAAAAGATTAGAACTGAGACTTCCGCATGTGTAATTTCATATTCGCGTAGCCAAATTACTAAGTTGGCTACGCGAACACGTAAACCATGGCACCGTAAGGAGTTAGTACGGCCAGGCCTTGTCGAGGTTCGCTTCAAAGTTAGCGTCGATGAACGGCACCAAGGCGTGCTCGCCGAAGTTGGCGGGTTTCAGAGCGGTACGTGCCGCATCGGTCAGTTGCTCCCACATGATGAGATTCTGGAACTGGCCACCCGTTTTCCACGTAGTGTCCAGAGAGTTGTGGCCGCCGTTCTTAGCGTCAGAGAGAGTTGATCATGCCGCTCGTGCCGTTAAGGCCGTCTGTTGGAGGGGCGTATACTTGGAATAGGGGCCACCTGCGTACGGTGAAGGCGACACGCCGATCATTTTCGGGTTTTCCACTGCAGGATTGTCAAGCCACACGACGACGTTCAACCAGGCATGACGCTTCCCCTTTTGAAGAGGCGGGCCGGCATGTCCTTCGGGAAGTACCAGGCGTACGTAATGGCCCACAGGTCCTTGTGCCATCCAGCTCGACCGTAGACCTGAGACCCCAAGATTGTCCCTTTGCAGTCTCCATCCCCTCTCCAGTCCCCTTGAGTCCGCCGCTGATATCACCTGCGGCGTTTACCGCAGGGTACGAGTGACATCCGATGTCAATTCGAAAACTGGGCTTGTATTTAATGGCGGCCTTCTCAGACACCGTTGCAGGTTCGGGTTGTAGAAATGGCTGCACTTTGTCGTGATCAATCGTGGCAGCTTCTATAGCTCCGATAGCAGCAGCTGCGGAAAGAAGCACGCGGATGTTCATCGTGCGAAAAACGGAAAGTGAGCACTTGTGGCGCTACCGGTACATGTAGTTTCACGCGTCGTAAAACTGACAAGTCAGATGACGAAAAAAATCGTGCGTTGTGCATTCGTGCGGATATGAACGAACGCATCAATGGTAATAAAGAGTCGGTAGCAGCACCTTCCTTCCCTTTATCGTGAAGAAAGTGTTGTTGTGTCCAAACGAGCGGATTCCGTGCCCCCCCCCCCAAAACAAAATGGCTCACACCTCAGATATGGTGACTCTCATTGCTGGTTTGACTTGGACATGAGGCTTCTCACTGCGGAGGAGAAACTATAAGCACGTCTTGCTTGCTAGCTATTATAAAAGTTGGTATGATTAATACAATATGTCTACTTACTATTAAGAATCAACATTCGATTCTGGTGCAGTAAAAGCCAATCGTTGAAAAATGTGGCTACTATTTCACCATCTACACCAATCTGGTAGATGACAAAACAGTTGAAGGGGCTTCCACAAAGTCGCCCAAACTAGGTTTTTATTTGGCTGCGGGGATCGCTCTTATAATACAAATGGTGACTTACTTGTATCTGATAAGTGCATTTTATACTGTAATGCAGCGGGCACATGAAGGATAGAACATTGCGCACTTGTTTTGCGAACTTGAGAAATGTATCAAAGGGGAGGAGGGTTGACAATCGGGGTGTTTTGAGAATTTTTCATTTTAACCAAACTCAAACGCTTACTAAAACATTTTAAAATGTTTTAACGTTACATGTAGCCTTAAAAGGCGAATAAGCAGCAAACACCACAGCGCGCACACGCATCGTTTACGACAAACAAATAGTAAACACCACAGTATTACGACAAAAGGTAGCGTGCACACGTGTTCAGCATCTTCAACAACGTTTACGACAACTAAGCAGCAAACAGCACGGCGCGCACACGCGTACAGCTTCTTCTGACCGACTTCAGCTCGCTTCGACGTGGATTTGTCCTTTTCTAGCGACTACATTTAGTGTCCATCACCTTGTCACCCATCCGTTTTCTGTCGGCCTCCGGTACCGGTGGCATTGCATTTAACGTTAGTTGTCATTTTTCTGCTTCTTGGTCTGGTTGGAATTCAGGGTTCCGATAAAAGCATTGGTTATTTTTATTACGGAAGACCTTCCAAAATCGAATAAAAATTATACTAAAAAATCGGAAACGGAAACCACAAAAATAAGTAATTGTAGTTTAGTGTTTCAGTAGTTGCTGACGCTTATACTTGGTTTATGAATGTGATCTATTAGTCAACAGTAGTAAATAACTGTATACTACAGTGATTTGAATGATGAAAGAGGCCTGGGAAATTGTTAATTTCTCTCTAAAAAAGCAATTGTTCGCTTTCAAAATTAAGGTATTGTCAATACAATACAAATATCATTCATGTTGTCTTGTGGTTCGTAAACACTAAAAGATTAGAACTGAGACTTCCGCATGTGTAATTTCATATTCGCGTAGCCAAATTACTAAGTTGGCTACGCGAACACGTAAACCATGGCACCGTAAGGAGTTAGTACGGCCAGGCCTTGTCGAGGTTCGCTTCAAAGTTAGCGTCGATGAACGGCACCAAGGCGTGCTCGCCGAAGTTGGCGGGTTTCAGAGCGGTACGTGCCGCATCGGTCAGTTGCTCCCACATGATGAGATTCTGGAACTGGCCACCCGTTTTCCACGTAGTGTCCAGAGAGTTGTGGCCGCCGTTCTTAGCGTCAGAGAGAGTTGATCATGCCGCTCGTGCCGTTAAGGCCGTCTGTTGGAGGGGCGTATACTTGGAATAGGGGCCACCTGCGTACGGTGAAGGCGACACGCCGATCATTTTCGGGTTTTCCACTGCAGGATTGTCAAGCCACACGACGACGTTCAACCAGGCATGACGCTTCCCCTTTTGAAGAGGCGGGCCGGCATGTCCTTCGGGAAGTACCAGGCGTACGTAATGGCCCACAGGTCCTTGTGCCATCCAGCTCGACCGTAGACCTGAGACCCCAAGATTGTCCCTTTGCAGTCTCCATCCCCCTCTCCAGTCCCCTTGAGTCCGCCGCTGATATCACCTGCGGCGTTTACCGCAGGGTACGAGTGACATCCGATGTCAATTCGAAAACTGGGCTTGTATTTAATGGCGGCCTTCTCAGACACCGTTGCAGGTTCGGGTTGTAGAAATGGCTGCACTTTGTCGTGATCAATCGTGGCAGCTTCTATAGCTCCGATAGCAGCAGCTGCGGAAAGAAGCACGCGGATGTTCATCGTGCGAAAAACGGAAAGTGAGCACTTGTGGCGCTACCGGTACATGTAGTTTCACGCGTCGTAAAACTGACAAGTCAGATGACGAAAAAAATCGTGCGTTGTGCATTCGTGCGGATATGAACGAACGCATCAATGGTAATAAAGAGTCGGTAGCAGCACCTTCCTTCCCTTTATCGTGAAGAAAGTGTTGTTGTGTCCAAACGAGCGGATTCCGTGCCCCCCCCCCCAAAACAAAATGGCTCACACCTCAGATATGGTGACTCTCATTGCTGGTTTGACTTGGACATGAGGCTTCTCACTGCGGAGGAGAAACTATAAGCACGTCTTGCTTGCTAGCTATTATAAAAAGTTGGTATGATTAATACAATATGTCTACTTACTATTAAGAATCAACATTCGATTCTGGTGCAGTAAAAGCCAATCGTTGAAAAATGTGGCTACTATTTCACCATCTACACCAATCTGGTAGATGACAAAACAGTTGAAGGGGCTTCCACAAAGTCGCCCAAACTAGGTTTTTATTTGGCTGCGGGGATCGCTCTTATAATACAAATGGTGACTTACTTGTATCTGATAAGTGCATTTTATACTGTAATGCAGCGGGCACATGAAGGATAGAACATTGCGCACTTGTTTTGCGAACTTGAGAAATGTATCAAAGGGGAGGAGGGTTGACAATCGGGGTGTTTTGAGAATTTTTCATTTTAACCAAACTCAAACGCTTACTAAAACATTTTAAAATGTTTTAACGTTACATGTAGCCTTAAAAGGCGAATAAGCAGCAAACACCACAGCGCGCACACGCATCGTTTACGACAAACAAATAGTAAACACCACAGTATTACGACAAAAGGTAGCGTGCACACGTGTTCAGCATCTTCAACAACGTTTACGACAACTAAGCAGCAAACAGCACGGCGCGCACACGCGTACAGCTTCTTCTGACCGACTTCAGCTCGCTTCGACGTGGATTTGTCCTTTTCTAGCGACTACATTTAGTGTCCATCACCTTGTCACCCATCCGTTTTCTGTCGGCCTCCGGTACCGGTGGCATTGCATTTAACGTTAGTTGTCATTTTCTGCTTCTTGGTCTGGTTGGAATTCAGGGTTCCGATAAAAGCATTGGTTATTTTTATTACGGAAGACCTTCCAAAATCGAATAAAAATTATACTAAAAAATCGGAAACGGAAACCACAAAAATAAGTAATTGTAGTTTAGTGTTTCAGTAGTTGCTGACGCTTATACTTGGTTTATGAATGTGATCTATTAGTCAACAGTAGTAAATAACTGTATACTACAGTGATTTGAATGATGAAAGCCTAGGAAACTGAAATGATAGAATGATTAATTAGCCTGTAATAATAATTAATTATAACAAATATCAATATTCTTTAATAAATTAAGACTATTGCAATATCAATACAATACAAATATCATTCATGTTGTCTTGTGGTTCGTAAACACTAAAGATTAGAACTGAGACTTCCGCATGTGTAATTTCATATTCGCGTAGCCAAATTACTAAGTTGGCTACGCGAACACGTAAACCATGGCACCGTAAGGAGTTAGTACGGCCAGGCCTTGTCGAGGTTCGCTTCAAAGTTAGCGTCGATGAACGGCACCAAGGCGTGCTCGCCGAAGTTGGCGGGTTTCAGAGCGGTACGTGCCGCATCGGTCAGTTGCTCCCACATGATGAGATTCTGGAACTGGCCACCCGTTTTCCACGTAGTGTCCAGAGAGTTGTGGCCGCCGTTCTTAGCGTCAGAGAGAGAGTTGATCATGCCGCTCGTGCCGTTAAGGCCGTCTGTTGGAGGGCGTATACTTGGAATAGGGGCCACCTGCGTACGGTGAAGGCGACACGCCGATCATTTTCGGGTTTTCCACTGCAGGATTGTCAAGCCACACGACGACGTTCAACCAGGCATGACGCTTCCCCTTTTTGAAGAGGCGGGCCGGCATGTCCTTCGGGAAGTACCAGGCGTACGTAATGGCCCACAGGTCCTTGTGCCATCCAGCTCGACCGTAGACCTGAGACCCCAAGATTGTCCCTTTGCAGTCTCCATCCCCAGTCCCCTTGAGTCCGCCGCTGATATCACCTGCGGCGTTTACCGCAGGGTACGAGTGACATCCGATGTCAATTCGAAAACTGGGCTTGTATTTAATGGCGGCCTTCTCAGACACCGTTGCAGGTTCGGGTTGTAGAAATGGCTGCACTTTGTCGTGATCAATCGTGGCAGCTTCTATAGCTCCGATAGCAGCAGCTGCGGAAAGAAGCACGCGGATGTTCATCGTGCGAAAAACGGAAAGTGAGCACTTGTGGCGCTACCGGTACATGTAGTTTCACGCGTCGTAAAACTGACAAGTCAGATGACGAAAAAAATCGTGCGTTGTGCATTCGTGCGGATATGAACGAACGCATCAATGGTAATAAAGAGTCGGTAGCAGCACCTTCCTTCCCTTTATCGTGAAGAAAGTGTTGTTGTGTCCAAACGAGCGGATTCCGTGCCCCCCCCCCCAAAACAAAATGGCTCACACCTCAGATATGGTGACTCTCATTGCTGGTTTGACTTGGACATGAGGCTTCTCACTGCGGAGGAGAAACTATAAGCACGTCTTGCTTGCTAGCTATTATAAAAGTTGGTATGATTAATACAATATGTCTACTTACTATTAAGAATCAACATTCGATTCTGGTGCAGTAAAAGCCAATCGTTGAAAAATGTGGCTACTATTTCACCATCTACACCAATCTGGTAGATGACAAAACAGTTGAAGGGGCTTCCACAAAGTCGCCCAAACTAGGTTTTTATTTGGCTGCGGGGATCGCTCTTATAATACAAATGGTGACTTACTTGTATCTGATAAGTGCATTTTATACTGTAATGCAGCGGGCACATGAAGGATAGAACATTGCGCACTTGTTTTGCGAACTTGAGAAATGTATCAAAGGGGAGGAGGGTTGACAATCGGGGTGTTTTGAGAATTTTTCATTTTAACCAAACTCAAACGCTTACTAAAACATTTTAAAATGTTTTAACGTTACATGTAGCCTTAAAAGGCGAATAAGCAGCAAACACCACAGCGCGCACACGCATCGTTTACGACAAACAAATAGTAAACACCACAGTATTACGACAAAAGGTAGCGTGCACACGTGTTCAGCATCTTCAACAACGTTTACGACAACTAAGCAGCAAACAGCACGGCGCGCACACGCGTACAGCTTCTTCTGACCGACTTCAGCTCGCTTCGACGTGGATTTGTCCTTTTCTAGCGACTACATTTAGTGTCCATCACCTTGTCACCCATCCGTTTTCTGTCGGCCTCCGGTACCGGTGGCATTGCATTTAACGTTAGTTGTCATTTTTCTGCTTCTTGGTCTGGTTGGAATTCAGGGTTCCGATAAAAGCATTGGTTATTTTTTTATTACGGAAGACCTTCCAAAATCGAATAAAAATTATACTAAAAATCGGAAACGGAAACCACAAAAATAAGTAATTGTAGTTTAGTGTTTCAGTAGTTGCTGACGCTTATACTTGGTTTATGAATGTGATCTATTAGTCAACAGTAGTAAATAACTGTATACTACAGTGATTTGAATGATGAAAGAGGCCTGGGAAATTGTTAATTTCTCTCTAAAAAGCAATTGTTCGCTTTCAAAATTAAGGTATTGTCAATACAATACAAATATCATTCATGTTGTCTTGTGGTTCGTAAACACTAAAAGATTAGAACTGAGACTTCCGCATGTGTAATTTCATATTCGCGTAGCCAAATTACTAAGTTGGCTACGCGAACACGTAAACCATGGCACCGTAAGGAGTTAGTACGGCCAGGCCTTGTCGAGGTTCGCTTCAAAGTTAGCGTCGATGAACGGCACCAAGGCGTGCTCGCCGAAGTTGGCGGGTTTCAGAGCGGTACGTGCCGCATCGGTCAGTTGCTCCCACATGATGAGATTCTGGAACTGGCCACCCGTTTTCCACGTAGTGTCCAGAGAGTTGTGGCCGCCGTTCTTAGCGTCAGAGAGAGAGTTGATCATGCCGCTCGTGCCGTTAAGGCCGTCTGTTGGAGGGGCGTATACTTGGAATAGGGGCCACCTGCGTACGGTGAAGGCGACACGCCGATCATTTTCGGGTTTTCCACTGCAGGATTGTCAAGCCACACGACGACGTTCAACCAGGCATGACGCTTCCCCTTTTGAAGAGGCGGGCCGGCATGTCCTTCGGGAAGTACCAGGCGTACGTAATGGCCCACAGGTCCTTGTGCCATCCAGCTCGACCGTAGACCTGAGACCCCAAGATTGTCCCTTTGCAGTCTCCATCCCCCTCTCCAGTCCCCTTGAGTCCGCCGCTGATATCACCTGCGGCGTTTACCGCAGGGTACGAGTGACATCCGATGTCAATTCGAAAACTGGGCTTGTATTTAATGGCGGCCTTCTCAGACACCGTTGCAGGTTCGGGTTGTAGAAATGGCTGCACTTTGTCGTGATCAATCGTGGCAGCTTCTATAGCTCCGATAGCAGCAGCTGCGGAAAGAAGCACGCGGATGTTCATCGTGCGAAAAACGGAAAGTGAGCACTTGTGGCGCTACCGGTACATGTAGTTTCACGCGTCGTAAAACTGACAAGTCAGATGACGAAAAATCGTGCGTTGTGCATTCGTGCGGATATGAACGAACGCATCAATGGTAATAAAGAGTCGGTAGCAGCACCTTCCTTCCCTTTATCGTGAAGAAAGTGTTGTTGTGTCCAAACGAGCGGATTCCGTGCCCCCCCCCCCAAAACAAAATGGCTCACACCTCAGATATGGTGACTCTCATTGCTGGTTTGACTTGGACATGAGGCTTCTCACTGCGGAGGAGAAACTATAAGCACGTCTTGCTTGCTAGCTATTATAAAAAGTTGGTATGATTAATACAATATGTCTACTTACTATTAAGAATCAACATTCGATTCTGGTGCAGTAAAAGCCAATCGTTGAAAAATGTGGCTACTATTTCACCATCTACACCAATCTGGTAGATGACAAAACAGTTGAAGGGGCTTCCACAAAGTCGCCCAAACTAGGTTTTTATTTGGCTGCGGGGATCGCTCTTATAATACAAATGGTGACTTACTTGTATCTGATAAGTGCATTTTATACTGTAATGCAGCGGGCACATGAAGGATAGAACATTGCGCACTTGTTTTGCGAACTTGAGAAATGTATCAAAGGGGAGGAGGGTTGACAATCGGGGTGTTTTGAGAATTTTTTCATTTTAACCAAACTCAAACGCTTACTAAAACATTTTAAAATGTTTTAACGTTACATGTAGCCTTAAAAGGCGAATAAGCAGCAAACACCACAGCGCGCACACGCATCGTTTACGACAAACAAATAGTAAACACCACAGTATTACGACAAAAAGGTAGCGTGCACACGTGTTCAGCATCTTCAACAACGTTTACGACAACTAAGCAGCAAACAGCACGGCGCGCACACGCGTACAGCTTCTTCTGACCGACTTCAGCTCGCTTCGACGTGGATTTGTCCTTTTCTAGCGACTACATTTAGTGTCCATCACCTTGTCACCCATCCGTTTTCTGTCGGCCTCCGGTACCGGTGGCATTGCATTTAACGTTAGTTGTCATTTTTCTGCTTCTTGGTCTGGTTGGAATTCAGGGTTCCGATAAAAGCATTGGTTATTTTTTTATTACGGAAGACCTTCCAAAATCGAATAAAAATTATCCTAAAAAAATCGGAAACGGAAACCACAAAAATAAGTAATTGTAGTTTAGTGTTTCAGTAGTTGCTGACGCTTATACTTGGTTTATGAATGTGATCTATTGGTCAACAGTAGTAAATAACTGTATACTACAGTGATTTGAATGATGAAAGAGGCCTGGGAAATTGTTAATTTCTCTCTAAAAAAGCAATTGTTCGCTTTCAAAATTAAGGTATTGTCAATACAATACAAATATCATTCATGTTGTCTTGTGGTTCGTAAACACTAAAAGATTAGAACTGAGACTTCCGCATGTGTAATTTCATATTCGCGTAGCCAAATTACTAAGTTGGCTACGCGAACACGTAAACCATGGCGCCGTAAGGAGTTAGTACGGCCAGGCCTTGTCGAGGTTCGCTTCAAAGTTAGCGTCGATGAACGGCACCAAGGCGTGCTCGCCGAAGTTGGCGGGTTTCAGAGCGGTACGTGCCGCATCGGTCAGTTGCTCCCACATGATGAGATTCTGGAACTGGCCACCCGTTTTCCACGTAGTGTCCAGAGAGTTGTGGCCGCCGTTCTTAGCGTCAGAGAGAGAGTTGATCATGACGCTCGTGCCGTTAAGACCGTCTTCTGGGGGAGGCGTGTACTTGGAATAGGAGCCATTTGCATACGATGAAGGCGACACGCCAATTATCTTCGGGGTTTCCGCTGCAGGATTGTCGAGCCACACGACGACGTTTACCCAGACGAAACGCCTCCCCTTCTTGAAGAGAGCGGTAGGCATGTCTTTCGGGAAGTACCAGGCGTACATGATGGCCCACAGATCGCTGTGCCATCCAGCTTGACCGTAGACCTGAGACCCCAAGCTTGAACCTGAGCAGTCTCCGTCTCCGTTGCCAGTTCCCTTGAGCCCACCGCTGATATCACCTGTGGTGTCAACAGCAGGGTATGAGTGGCATCCGCTATCGATTCGAAGACTTGGCTTGTATTTGATGGCGGCCTTCTCAGACACCGTGGCAGGTTCGGGTTGTGGAAATGGCTGCACTTTGTCGTGGTCAATCGCGGCAGCTTCTATAGCTCCGATAGCAGCAGCCACGGAGAGAAGCACCCGGATGTTCATTGTGTGGGTCCTCGCGAAAAACGGAAACTGAGACCTGAGGGGTTTGGTGCGAGTTTAACGTTTTGTTCGATGGCAAGTCCATCTGGATGAGGAAAGGATCGAGTCTTCTGAATACATGTACGGGCGTGCATGATAGAAAACATCAAGGGTAGGAAAGAGTCGGTAGCAGCACCATCATTCCCTTTATCACGATGGCTGCTGGAACTTCCAGCCTGGAAGTGTCCGTAGGCCAGAAGGTGTTGTATCCGAGTGCCATTGCATAGTGGTTCAAAGTACAGCGTCCCACACAGTCCAACCGGTCGGTCATAACAAACAAAAATCGTTGATACAAAATCAAGCATAAGTGCGACTTAGCATTTTGTGCTGTAGTTTGGAAGAAACTTACAATTAGGATTTAGCAGCGGGAAAAACGCTGGACGTCAATTAGAAAAGTGTGTTGAGGATAAGCACCCTCAGGATATTGGCGTTGCAGAAAGTCTTGGGCGATATCTTGCGCGGTTCGGATGCAAAGCATCAAGGGACTTTACTTCAAAAAGAACTAACAGTAAACAGATTCTGTATGACTAGCAGAGCTGCTCATAACAAATCTAGAATGGCCAGGCCTTGCCGAGTTTCGCCAGAAAGTTGCCGTCGTTCATCGGGACATTCGCCTTACCGAAGTCCGTCGTGTTTAGCGAATATCGAGCTGCATCCGTTAGCTGGTCCCACATGATGAGGTCTTGGGTCTCTCCACTCTCGGAGATAATATCGCGCGCGTGGTTAATCGGCCAGTGACTCTCGTAGTTCACTTTTACACTCGTGCCATCGATCGAGTCGGAGCTAGGAGGAACGTAGTTGGAGTAGCCGCTGTGAGCTGACGGGGAAGCCGCAAGAATCGTCGGGTTCTCGACGTCGGGATTGTCGACCCACACTACAACATGTTCCCAGCCATGACGGTGACCAAGTCCAGTCGACGGAGAGTCCTTGGGGAAATACCACGAGTACATGATGGCCCACTTGCCACTGTACCATGTCGAACGCCCGTAGACTTGTGACCCCCAACCGGAACCTTTGCAAGAGCTGCTTGGAGCTCCAGTAGGCTTCAGGCCACCGCTGGTCTGACCGGCTTCGTTTACTGCGGGGTACGGGTGGCATCCGTTGGTGATGTGGATCTGGGGCTTGAACTTGACAGCGGCCTTTTGAGAAATCGTCACAGCTTCGGGCTGAGCGAACGGTACGACTTGGTCGTGGTTGATGGTTTCAGCCAAGATCATAGTGGTTGAAATAGCGACGGAGAGCGAAGCCAAGATGAATCCACGGAGGTTCATAGTTTGAAATGAAGACGAAAGATGAGAACCGGAGAGCTCGAGTTGGAAAATGAAGAGGTCAAAGATATGAGAGAGAGAGAGACGCCATCGTGGTTACCTGGTGATCCATGGTGAAGCACCCTGGAGGGACCAGGAAACTGCTGGAAATCCGTAGCGGGCTTGCATCCACACCGATTTGAACGGTGGTCTCACGCTGCGTGAGTCACGTAGGGTGAGCAAGTGCATAGCGTTAGCCGAGTTGTACCAGTCGCGACGTGCACACATCCTGGTTTTCTTTGGTTCGTCTGCAGGCGCGAGTGCTGCGACTATTCAGTAGCGATGAAGTGCCGGCAGCGGTGTTGGTTTAAGCCAACGAAGTAGTTGTTTAGCGTTAATCAATGGTTTGCTTTTTCTGTTAGAGCTACCCTCCAGCAATTAGAACACTGCACATGATGTCGAGAGAGACGAAGCCTGATATAACGTTCAAATAGGATCTTTGCAAGCGCTGTCCATGTATGCTCTGCTTCCAGTGGATAGAGTTGAGCAGTGGTCGCAGTGATACATCCACATGGTTTTCACGCAGCGAGAACAACCTGTAAGTCGTTGAAGTAGATAACGTTATGTCGAGACTTGCATGCAAGACTGCGTAATTCACTGGTTACTGTTCTGCCGAAGATTCGCTTGTGCCGACCCATGCGTTGATTCAACGTTGTTCGTTACCGTGATCTGTTCGGGAATCTCTCTTTTGTAGAGTGCGGCGAAGCACGCATTGTTTGTACACGTTTGTATCCTGTCAGGGCACATTGCACGCTTTGGTCATTCCAAACTAGAACGGCCACGCTCTGTCGATTCTGGGAACGAAGTATCCGTCGTTTAGCGCAATATTGGCCTTATCCGTCGTGTTCAGCTCGCATCGGTCGATGCCACATGATTAGGTCTTGGAACTCCCCGGCCGCCGAAATTGTGTCCAGCTCACAATTGATCTTCCACTTGCTCTCGTAATTGATCTTGACACTGGCCGTCCAGGGCGTCGACAGTGATGGAACATGCTTCGAGTAACCCCTGTGAGATGAGGGCGACACGGCAAGGATTCTTGGTTTCGGGACGTCGGGGTTGTCGATACTTAAACGACAACGTGCTCCCATCGTGGCTTGGTCTAGACGCGTCCAAGGCGAATCCTTCGGAAATTGGTCCACATGCCGCTATATCGCGTGGAGCGAGTGTATACTTGCGAGCCCCTTGCACTTCGAACTAGGCGCACCGGTGCTCTGGAGCCCACCTCTAGTTTGTCCAGCTTCGTTCACGACATGGGATAAAACTGGGGCTTGAATTTGAATGCGACTATTTCAGATATCGTAACAAACTTTTAAAAAAAGTTGAGGGAATGGCTTCCCCTCGTCATGACCAATTTTGTCTGCTCCGGTTGTGACAATGCGGCGAACAAGAACCCTAGGATTTTCATTGTATGATAGTCGGGTGTCGTTGTTGCTGAAAAAATAAGGTTTAGAAAGCTTAATCACCTTTGAACCGGCAGCCAAGAGTTCTCCAATAAATTATTCTAAAGCGACAGGATGTCGAGACAAAACTGTATTACATCGATAGGATTGACGCTGAAGCCGCGTTTAGGATCAACCTGGCAGCATGGCTGCTCATATCTTACAGATTGAGGAACTGGTACTGCGTACAACCGTTGTACGAGTCAACCGCTGACTCGTACGTGACACCGTCCTCGGTACTAAAACCCGAAGTGATCCACGTGCCGATGACCTGGTCCTGTCCCTGAAGCAGGTAGGCGTTGTTAGTTTCAGGCTCCGTGGTTCCGAAGTATTCGCAGGCCTTGACGTAGAATCCGTTGATGCAGGTGGAGTTTCCCTTAAGGCGGTTGTTAGTGTCAACGACACCGTCACGGACCGTATCCATCATTTCGCAGTCACCATCCGAGTCACCCGAAGAGTAAATAGGAGGAGCGCCCTGATGGATCGGGGTGAGGATGCTAGTGACAATCTTCGCCTTGCCAGGTCCCCATGTGATAGGGTAGTCTTCCACAAGTTCACCCGTGAACAGACCTGCGTCGTCAGGCTTAAATCGGACGCCATACACATTGTCGTTCGGCACCATGTTGCCCAATCCAAAGAGGTTGCCAGCTTCAGCAGCGTAGAGCTGCGGTGAGGCACTGATGATGTAGACGTCCACACCGGCAGCACGAAGAGCGCGCATGGTGGACTCCTGACCGTTGAAATAACGCAAACCCTTGGTGAACGAGCCTTCAACCTCAAGGTCGCCTGTCGACGTGTATGTGGGGGCCTCAAGCGCCTGGCCAAGGTTCCAGCGGATACTGGAGCGGATGAGAGTCTTGATCTCGTCCACTTTCATACCAACGAGCAGGTGCGGGAACACCGTCATAGCAATCTTCTGGGAGCAATCCGAGTGGTCATCGCCGCCGTCCATAGCCTCCAAACCGTACAACAGGAAGCCGATCTTGGCACGGAAGTTCTGGTACTCAGTAGTCTCCTTGATCTCGTCCAGCGTGACGTTCGATACTTGCGCGTTGCTGGTCAAGTTGTAGGTGGGGGCGACGTAGGCGTCGTACAGCACCTTGTAGTCCTTAGCAGTCTCTGCTAAAACCGTAGCCAGCGTAACATCCGTGCCGTTCACGTCTTGGCCGAGTACCGAGTTGGTGCCGTTAACAAGACAGATATCGCTGCTGCTGGCGTTGTAGCCGAGTGAGAAGATGGACTCGAAGTTCTCCGGTGTGAAGCGGAAGTTGAGGTTGTCCACCTGGTAGAACACCGACGTGTACGAGATGTCTCCGAACATGCAGGTGTTGTCCCAGTCAAAGACGGCGTAAGCTTCACCGTCGCCACGGACGGCGCTAACGTTGGCCAACAAGTTGCCTACAACTTGGTTGTTGTAGTCTGGAGCTTCAGCCGCGAGGAAGAAGTTGTTGGCATTGACACTAGCAGCCAGAAGAGCAGCAGACAACGTCGCAGCAGCGAGGACGCGGACCATGATGGACAATGAGAGTGATCTACTGTTCGTGTCGAGGTGAGTTCGGGAATGAACGGTGCTGAGAGCGTGTTGGCTCCCTCTTCGACGAGCTGGAGCTGACGTTCCACATGGGATCGACGGAGAGGATGTGGTGGAGCCACGCTTTGCTTGTCAGTGGTCAGCAATTCGCTGCGCGAAGGCTTTGAATCTCCGCTGACGTTGACGTTTCGGCGATGCAGGGCTGCACTGTTGAGACAGAGGATCGACGTCTCCTCTTTTAACACACGAAGCACTGGTCTCTGTGCGGTAGGAGCTCCCAAACACGGCGCATCTTCAGCCCTCGCTCCGCATGTTTCGCTCCAACACGCAGAGACAGCAAAGCACCTGGCTTATCAAAAATTCGCCCTTTGCTGATGAAGATGCCGCTAATAAGCCGTATTAGGTAGCACCCTACAGGACGAGTTGCAATACAACGCACAGAGATATGTACAACGTTGTGGTAATGTTTGACATGCATCCGTTGAAAGCTTAGCTGAGCTACCGTTGCATGAGTGGAGATGAGTGAACCGAATAGTTTCGAGTCAGAAGATGCTCTCAATAGAGGGTCTCATACAAAAATCAAGATTGATGTACCGTAGACATAACCAAAATAGAAGGAGGTGGTCAAACCGGTGTGGTACCTCCGTGAGACCTTCAGATTCAAACCTTCACGTTGAATCTGATGCAAGGCAACTTGGCGGCACCGGCTCAACGCTAACATCGCTTACATATCAAAGAACACCTTCTGTCAGTACTTCATATCATTGGGCGTTAGTACATGTAGACCGACCCCGGCATCGTGTTGGTACGTGCGATACAACCAACAACCCGAAAGCGACCAGGGTGACAATAATTGTTTTAACAATTTAAAAAAACTCGGTAGTTGGTGGCGAAAACACGACCAGTTGGATCCCACTTCACGTGGCAACCTCAATATGCAAGTTCATTTTCCTTCGGCAATTAACCTGCAAAAGCCATAGAAAGATCCGCAATGGGGCTAGCTACCATGCCAAGTCCGATCAGAACCAAAAGAGCCTTTACCGCCTTAGGCATCTTTGCGTCATTCAGAAGTTGCGATGACTGTGTCGAAACCGTTGAAGTTGAATGGAGCAGATCATCATACGCAGCTACGGGTGGGACGACCATTCTTTCTTCGTCTTGTAGTTTCTGGCTTCCCCTAAGACGGTGAAGTTGCTTGACGGCTGCGTCTGCAGCAGGAGCGACATTCTTGATCAAGGCAGAATTTTCGGCGTCAGCGAAGCTCATACTGCTCACGACGAAAGTAGCCACGAACAGAGCGAGGAAGAAGGTGGCGCACATTTTTTTCGTAGGGATCTGCGTGCACGAAGTCAAGTTTTTGAGTGAACGGCTCTTAGCAGACTTCGCGAACTCTGCATAAGATTGCGTGCAGAAATCCGTAAACCGCGCAAATTCATGGCAAAACCGTCATCCAAATGATGGAACAGTACTGCAACTTGAGCTTCAACCAAGCAAACTGCCACCTCGACTTTGAATTTCCGTTGAGCCAGAGCCGTACACCCTAGTCGGAGTGTTAACAAGTACGGATCGGTTCTTCATAGTCGTCGTTTTGCAAATGAATTATCTATTGAGTTGGCTGTGCTTGATGGCCCCACATCACAGGTTGTGTTACCAGATACTATTTAGCTGGACTTGATACCCACACTTCCCTGTTCGAAGAACATTAGTGTAAACGCGTTTTTATGTTTGTATTTTCAAGAAGAAAGAGTCATTGGGCCTCAAGGTCCAATGTTTCCGTCACGTACTACACTGTAGAGTTCAGCAAGTACTCGACTTGAATCGCTTAATCAAACATATTACCACAATGACTCTTATAAGATATTGAGCATAAGGAAGTACGATCACCCTCCACGTACAATTAGTGATCGATTAAAATACTGGTTCTCTCATCTGCAACTTTCATTTTGCATTTCAAGTTAAAACTTGTACCGCATTTAATCTGGCCGTTTATTTTATCACACGATGGCTTATTGCGTAGCCGTCGAAAGGTAGCTAGTTACATTAATCCGATGAAGAAAGCGCTAGGGAAAGACCCGGAATGGGGCCAGCTATCATGCCAAGGCCGAGCAGAGCAAAAAGAATCTGTACCACCGCAGGCACCTCTCCGCCACTTTTTGCTGCACTCAAACGTTGTGATGCCTGTGTCGAAGCCGTTGAGTGTGAACGCAGATATTGAGCATACGCAGCCACGGGCGGAACGATCATCCTTTCTTCATCTTGTAACTTCTGGCTTCCCCTGAGACGGTGAACGTGTTTGACGACGACGTCCGAGGCGGGAGCGACATTTCTTTTCTTGATTGAGGCAGAATCTTCGGCGCCGGCGAAGTTCATACTGATCACGATGATGAACAGAACGAGGGAGAAGGCGACGCGCATTTTGTTTTATTTCGAGGGATGTACTGTACGTACACGACGTCAAGTTCTTGAATGAATAGTTTTCAGCAAACGTCGCGAACTCTGCTAAAGATTGCGTGTAGAAAGCCGTAAACTTCTCCGAGTGCAGCTTGTTGTCACTTCAATATCGTACAATTAGCGGTGCGAATCAAGCACATCAACTCAACAGCTAATTTATTTGCAAAACAACGACTACTATATGGACAACCGATCTGTGTTTGCTTACAGGTTCTAGTTCAACGGAAATTCTTCTCGGAGGGACCTCTTCGAAGTAGCGGACGACTTCTTTTGGATCTGGATGGTATTCTCTAGATTTTCCCACCACTCCAGCAACTCTCCGACTGATCCATAAGCTTCACCGTGGACACCTCCAGGTTTATAGTTTGAATCTGCAGATTTCAAATCTGAAGTTGAGGTAGAACTTTCCTTGGTTGAAGATCGATCTTCCGTCGACGTATTCGTGGCTTTTTTCGGCTTTGACTTGTGCTTAACCATGTCGGAAATGGAATCCGGGGCTCCAACACTTCCAGCAGTCGACGACGCTACGGTCGGGATCTTCACATCATGAACCTTTCCGTTATCCTTGGAGCCGTAAAGTGCACGAAGAGTGGAAATATCTCCAGCACTGAGCACCGCACGAGTTCCGATCTCCGAATCTCGACTCGAGTTGCAGTGTTGTTCCACCGGTTGGATGCAGTTCTTGACAGTCTCCACGTCACAGAAAGACTTAAGTGGATACTGAGCCTTCGGGAAGCAGAGACCTGCTGTACGACCATAGTGCATGATGGACTTTGGATCGTACGGCTTCAACGTCGCCTCCTTACTCGTCATCTTGGCGTAATTTTCAGCCGACACCGGTAGATTCTGGTCTGTCAGTACGATCACCTCTCTGTCTGGGTGAGTATGTTCATGATATAGTCCCATAGCATGTCCAATCTCGTGCACGACATTACCAGGACCACCGGCGAAGCAGCTCTCACCAAGATTCATGAGCTGTGGCTTGCCATCGTTCACGTATCCAACCATACCGTAGCACGCGTCTTCGTTCTGTTCAATGCTTACATACTTGCCATTGCACTTGGAGATCGGATCACACTCCTCTAGCGTCACATTCACATCTGCCTTGCTGTATAAATCCACTGCCGTGTTGATGACCTCGAGCTCGTAGTCGGAGAAAGAACCGTTGATACGGTACCACACAATGTGGTCAGGCCAGATATCCTCCTCCAAGATGATGGCTACACCCAATCTTCGACGTTCTGAGGCCTCAAAGCAATCCACTTGACGGCTGTTGATCCATTGAGGGGCGTCCACCAGTCCACGATCCTCGAAGCAGGTCGCAGCTCCGTACAGACAACGAGCGTAGATGCTGCTATATCAATAGTGTCACTGCAAACCAGCGGCGAAACACGGGCCGGTGGTGCCGTATCTGGAGATCCAAAGATCCAAAAGCTGCTCCTGGTCACCTTGGAAGAAGCTTTCGTGGTGAGCAAAGTATATTTTTTGATAACTGCCGTATAAATATTTTTCCACTTGTAGTACTCCTCACTAGAAGATAAAATCAGCTCACCCGAGTGTGTTGTAATATACATAGGTACCAATAGAGTCATTAGAAGTTTGCAAGCAACAACACGGACTACTTCGTTTCCGTTAGTCTGTTGGCCTTCCACCCGTCCTCGGCTCGACAGGCCCTGTCCTTTCGACACTGGCAGATGTCCGACGCGTCTACCTTGGTTATCTTACCGATGTATGTCGATTTACTGAGGCCGTCGAGAAATACCTTGTATCCGATACCTCTGGTAAAACGAATGAACCATCACAATACCTCGAGTGGGAGATTAAAAAAATACTCACAAGGAGGGATCGAAAAATAAAATAGGATATTATATTGCACACAATTTTCTTCCGTAATAATAACTGCAAAAAGTAAATAAAAAATAATCAGTTATTCCGTGCTACCAAATTATATTTACTGTATTGGTTAGATGTTTGTCTTGGTTTTTGTATGTGTGAGAAAATGTTAACAATCATTGGACCTGGATTTGATCTAAATAATATCTGGAATACTATATCCGGAGTTAATAAATTATTCCGTACTAAACTACAACTATTACGGGAAATTATTATTATTTTCCTATTATTATTATTATTATTATTATTATATTATTAATATCCCTGCTCACAAGTAGATTTGAGGCGTTGGTTGAAGATGTCACGCAGGTCAAGGACGGCTTTTGGACAACATCATTGGGGCTACGAGAGGTTTAGCATGCCAAGGCCAATGGTCTTGATGGTCTCGCCGTATGAGAATCTGGCAGTTGAGGGTGTGGTCCCGGTGAGAGCACTGATACTGAGCGTAAAACAACATCGCGCTTTGACATTATTACAGTATACAGCATATTTAAGTCAGCAATATGGGTCACCAACGCAAGCTCGTGACCTGTGTCCTGCTTCAATTCAAAACCGAAGATTTCCAGTAGGTACCCAAATGCTTGTGGACAGGGTTCCGTAATCTACACAGCCGAAGATAACAGGTCTCCGTGCCCCCAGCTTTTACAGTGGAAATCGCCTGCCAGGAGACCAAAGGACTGCCACAAAAAAAAAAACTCAAGAACAAACCATGCGCCTGCTACTGTGGGTTTCGCCTGCGATGTTGGCCTCCTTCTTATCGAGCTGTGAAGCTACGTCGTCCGACACGAAGGAACCACTACAACGCGCAGCGTACTTCAAGTTGACGTCTCGCGGCCTTCCTGCCAGCCAGAATTTTAACGGTGGTAGCAGGTTGCTGAGAGGTGAAAGCAACAAAATCGTAAACGTGGAGGACGAAGCTGAAGACCGAGCGATCGGCGGGAAGCTCAAGGCAGTTCTCAGGCAGATCAAAATGAAGTACCGAGAGTGGGAGAATAAAAGGCTCACGCGCAGATTCGAGGAGTTGGTTAAGGAAAAGAAAACTGTCACGCAGGTCAAGAACGGGTTTTCGAATGGTTTGTCCGGAAGTGAATGGTTACCGGTAACAACGCCATCAGGGTATGAAAGGTTTGTCAGGAAGTACGAAGAGTATCTCAAGGCCAACAGACTTGATAGTCTGGTGATATGAGAATCTGGAGGCTGACGATGTGATCGCGACGAGAGTAGCAGATACTGGGCAATTTCTCTATGCGGTGCGATTTGCAATCGATCGGTGAACGCCGACGCGCCAAATGGGACCCTTCGAGTAAATTGCTTCAATACAGAATTTGCTCTTGTGCATCGGATGCTGATTGTCATTTTTTGTTGTTGCTATTATTAATAGGAAGTTCGGACAACACGAGCAGTACGGCATGCCCGCGTGGCAAATACACTAGACTCATAGAAGTTAAGTGGCAACAATGTACCTCACTGACAAAACAAAGAAGGAAGGTCGTTTGAGCACTTAATGATAAAATGCAAAGTGATTGATTCGGTCCTTAGTTCGCAAAGCTACTCTAAGCCTCTTGTCCTACCTACTGGGTACACTCTACTGGATCCCTTACCGACGACTGAGTTCCTTCAGCCAATCAGCGAGTGACACATCGATGCCCATCTTGTACCCACAATCGTGTACCCACGCGTTGCGTAATCATCGTCGCGTCAACAGCGTCCCGTCATCAGTGTACCGTAATCATAGGAATGATTGTGGCACCACTGAGTGAAGGTCATACCGGTATCTACCGGTATACGACAGCTGGTCGAGGCGACTTCTTGACAACACTTCCACTCGACTCGACAGCCTTCGGCGCTTCGATACCGAGCTTGCTTCGGAGCACACTGAACTGTGTCGCAGGGATTGGCTTCGTCATAAGGTCGGCCAGCATGTCAAGCGTCGAAACATACTGCAGCACCACTTGACCGTCTTCCACCTTCTCGCGCACGAAGTGGTAGCGAATGTCGATGTGCTTGGTGCGCTTGTGAAACTCCGGGTTCTTGGCCAACGCGATGGAGCCTTGGTTGTCCTCGTAGATCTTGACCGCTTCATCGTTTGCCATCTCGCCGAGTTCGCACAGGAACACCTTGAGCCACACCGCCTCTTGCGTTGCCTCCGACAGCGCCATGTACTCCGCTTCCGTAGATGACAGCGCCACCGTCCGTTGTTTCTTGCTTCTCCAGCTGATGCATCCGCCGTTCATCATGAACGCGTAGCCACTTGTACTCCTTCTCGACTCGATGTCGCCGGCCCAGTCCGCATCCGAATAGCCTTGAAGTCCGTCCTCGCAGCTCGCTTGAAACTTGATGCCGTGCGTCTTCGTGCCTTGGATGTACCTGAAGACCCTCTTGAGCGCCTGCCAGTGTGTGGGGCATGGGTCCGCTGCAAACTGGCTCAGCACTCCCACTGCCGCTGCGAGGTCCGGACGTGTGCCTACCATGAGATACATGAGGCATTCCACAGCGTTTCGGTATGGCACATTTGCCATGGTCTCGTCGTGCTTGCACCCTCCTTCGCACATGGCCTTGGTCAGCTTGAGACCGGGATCCTGCGGCGTCTTGACAGGATTGCTCTTCTCCATCTTGAACTTCTCCAGGATGTCGTTGGCAAACTTGGTCTGCCGCATCGACACCTTCCCAACCGCCGTATCTTGCTCGATCTCCATCCCGAGGAAGTACTTGAGCTGGCCCATGTCGGTCATCTCGAACCGGTCACTGAGCGCCTACTTGGTGTCCTGGAGCATGTTGTCACTGCTGCTGGCGAGGATCAAGTCGTCGACGTAGAGCGCCACGAAGATCATGTCTTGGCCGTCTCGCTTCAAGTAGATGCAGTGATCGGACTCACACTTCTTGAACCCCAGCTTGAGCATGAACTCGTCGATGGTCTTGTTCCACATGCGTGGCGACTGCTTCAGTCCGTACAGTGACCGTTTGAGTTTGCACACGAAGTCCGGGTGGACTTTATCGATGAACCCGTCCGGCTGCGTCATGTAGATGTCTTCGTCCAACAAGCCGTTCAGGAAGGCTGTCTTCACATCCATCTGATGCACCGTGAGATTGTACTTGGCAGCCAGACTGAGCAGGATCCTGATGGACGTGAACTTGGCCACCGGCTCGACGTGTACTCGCCACCGTTGTCGCTGCGGAGCGTCTTCACGCGCTTGCCCGTCTGAGTTTCTGCGAGCGCAACGAACTCAGCGAATTTGGCAGCCACCTCGGACTTGTTCCGCAGCAAGTACACCACACAGAAGTGCGACTTGTCGTCGATGAAGGTGACGAAGTAGCGCTTGCCACCAAACGTTGACGTCTTCATGGGACCACACACGTCGCTGTGAACCACCTCTAGCACTTGCTTCGCGCGGTTCGGCGACGACTTCATGTAGCTCACTCGCGTTTGCTTGCCGAGTGAGCATCCGCCGCACAGCTCCCACTGCTTCACCGACGCCATGTCGATGCCAACACCGTAGCCCTTCTTGACGATGGCGTCTAGACCGCCATGGCCGATGTGACCAAGTCGAAGATGCCAGAGGTACGACGTGGTGTCCCCTTTGCGATCCTTCGAGCTTGCCGCATTGGCCTCGTCAGGCATCACCGGTGTCATGCAGAGCTTGAACAGACCCTTGCCCTCACGAGCTCCGATCTTCCACTGCATGCCCTTCGTTTCCGCGAAGCACCCGTCGCTCTCGAAGGTCACGGGTCCGACATCCTTCGTGAAGCGACCAACCGAGAACAGGTTGCGCGACAGCTTGGGTATGTGCCACACTTTCGTGAGCACACCCTTCTTGGTCCCGCGCGGAGTCTTCATTGACATCACGATGTCACCGCTGCCGATCGCCTGTACCACACCGTCGTCTGCGAGGTGTACGTCGACCGGAGTGAAGACCTTGTAGTTCCTCATGAACTTCTTGGAACACGTCATGTGCTGCGTCGCACCCGAGTCGACCAGCCACACATCACTTGACTTGGAGGCGCAAGAGTCGCCACCAACCGAGAAGAGGAAGTCGCCAGAATCTTCATCCTGCGCGACATTCGCACGCTGCGACCGATGTCGCTCAGCGTCGTTGTGGATCCGCGAGGGGCACTCCGCGATCCAATGTCCTTGTTTGCCACACTGATGGCACGCACCGGTCTTCTTCACCGGTCGGCCCTTGCGCTTGTTGTCCTTCATCATGAACGCTTGGCCAGACGTGGCTCCGTCGCCGCCCTGCTCCTTGCGCTTCATGTCCTCATGCAGGAGCCGAGACGTCACGAGTTCCCATGTCAGCGTGTCGGCTCTCGACTCCAACGCCGTGATCAGGAACTGGTACGACTCGCTCAGACTTGCCAGAAGCGTGGTCACCAAGTCGTCCTCGCTGACCGGAGCGCCCACCGCGTCGAGCTGCTCCGCCAGAGTCTTGACCTTGTTGATGTGCTCCAACACATCATCACCTTCGTCCATCATAGTCGTGAAGAAACGTCGACGAAGGAAGAGCTTGTTGGCCAGGCTCCTCTTCTCGAAGTGTCCTTCCAGTCTTGACCATGCATCGTGCGCGCCACTCGCCGACCGGACCAGCGGTAGTTGCGAATCCTCCATCGCAAGACAGATGATCGCCAGCGCCTTGCGAGACTTCCTCTTGAACGCCGCTTGGTCCAGCACGGTAGCACATTGCTCGAGCTTCACTTCCCCGCTCACGATCTCCCACAGATCGCGCTCCTCGAGCACCATCTGCATCTTGAACTTCCACGTGTGGAAGTTGGTTCCGTCGAACTTGTTGATGCGGCTTGGGGCGGAGGTGTCCATGGCGAATGCGAAGTCGGTGGCGGGGGGGGGGCAGAGTCTGCGGGGCTTGGGCTCATAACCTAAAGACTTGAGTGGTTTAGAGCAAAATGCAAAGTGATTGATTTAGGTCCTTAGTTCGCAAACTCCTTGCTACCTCTAAGCCTACTGGATTTCCTACTGGGTACACTCTACTGGATTCTGAGTTACTTCTGCCAATCAGCGAGTGACACATCGATGCCCATCTTGTACCCACAATCTTGTACCCACGCGTTGCGTGATCATCGTCGCGTCAACAGCGTCCCGTCATCAGTGTACCGTAATCATAGGAATGATTGTGGCACCACTGAGTGAAGGTCATACCGGTATCTACCGGTATACGACAGCTGGTCGAGGTGTCTTCTTGACAACATACCTGACTCTGCATACGGTGCGTTATGCTGTATGTCCCCTGTGCGTTATGCATGAACCCCAACTCTGTACTGCCATCAGGTTTGGCGTTATGGAGGCACGTCCCTGGTGACCTCACGTATTAATAGGTCGTCTGCCACCTCTTCAAAACCCCAGACTTGTACTTCTGTCTTGGACTTACCTGGCAGTAGATACACTGGCTAAGTTTGCGTTCTGCTTCGTTGCTTTCTCTTATTCGATCGTCAACCCGCACATTCGTTCGCTCGCTCACCACTTCCGACTTCCATAAAATACTATACACGTTTTAATCATGAGGTTCACAACACTGATCCTCGAGCCACTCATCGATTGGAACTGGTTGTGAAAAGCGGGGAATTTTATTTTTTTGTGTTTGCCTTATCTGCAAATTGCAGCATATAATGGGGCCTGTGATGATTCGGCTTCAATTCTGGGACTCAGGCTCGAAGTCGGCGTGTCGCTCCTTTTTCCTTCTTGGCCCAGAACATGAACGTTCGCTTGAACCAACCCTTGAAATTACGCCACGCATGACTGTTGGCTTGATCAGTTCCCCCGCCTGCAGATGGCCCGCCAGGGATAACTCGTTCCTCTTGATCCGTCTGGAAGCCCGACAAATGACGCTTTGTTTCTACCGCCACGACACCTATGCGGTCTTTATCAATGTTAGGCACGATGGCATTGAACGCAGCGATGAGAGTGACCGCAACGGCCAATATGCACAGTAGTGTTTTGGTGTGACGCATTTACTTCAGGCTTGAGGGGGGGGATTTGACTGGCTCGAAAGAAACGAAATTGCGAAATGCCGCTGGAGAAACAGTCGATGTTTTCGCTCTTCATCTACTAGACACTCCTGTACATGAATTGCGTTCTATGTTCAATGATAAACCGGTATCTCTGATTTGTATTTGAGCTAAGGTTGGATCCCAGTTCATAACAAATAAACAACTGGTAATTTATTGGAACGTTGAAAATCCAGATTCGCACCTAAGAGGGTCATAGAAACTGCAGCTTAGAAAAAGTAGTAACAATACAATAACTACGGTATTTTTTGTACGGAATAACGTGTTATTGTTCCTACTTCCGCATCATCGAAATATCTGCAATAAAAGTTCAACGTTAGACTATACATATGTTAATATTAAACAAAAATGGGTTTAAAATACATATATTGCAATAATTGGTGAAACTTGTATATTATCGTCAGACCCTGTATTGCAGTGCATATCGCGAGAAAACGCAATAGCGTATGTTACTTTCCAATTTGATGCATCCCGCGTTGCCAGCTTCGGCTCAGTCTTCGCAGATTTGGAACGCGGTGGAGATATCTTCCACGAGCTTGACGGTATCAGCGTAGCTTGGGCTCATAACCAATTCGGAGTGTAGGCGAACGAAGCTTGTATTGATGTGAGTAGAAGGAAGTAGATTTAAAAGTGATTGAGATTGAATTGGTTTTGCGGACTCTGGCCAAAATGTTCCTCTGTGGCCTCCTAACAATCCTACAAAGTCTTATCTCCTATCTCGTACAAACCGAGACACAGCTGCAGCGAGTATACAACGATATCCAGTTGCAGATCCCATGCTAGAGGGCAACTTCAACTTACCCTTCTCTCAGCCAATCAGAACCGCAGAATCTTTGGGATCAACCAATCGGATCGCCGTATTCCTGCCAAGTTCAACGACACCACAGCGGCACGCCAGCAATGTCAATTGCAACAACCAGACTGCGAAGTGTACAATCGCAACACCCCCACTCAATTCGCAGTCTACTCGAGCATGCCGGTAACGTTGCAACGTTCGAGCAGAAAGCGAAGAGTCGTGGTTGACAACGCCTTGGTCAGGTAGTCGGCGAGCTGGTTCTTGGACTCAATGTAGTCGAGCTCCACAACACCACTCGTGATCTTCTCGCGGATGAAATGGTAGCGTATGTCGATGTGCTTTGTGCGCGCCTGGTACCCGACGTTCTTTGCCAATGCCTTTGCACCTTCGTTATTCTCGTAGATCGCCGTCGGTCCAGTCTGTTCTGCACCCAAGTCCTTGAGTAGCAGTCGCATCCACACCACTTCCTTGACGCATTCGCTGAGAGCCATGTACTCCGCCTCAGTCGAACCCAGCGCAACCGTCTTCTGGAAAGTCGAGCGCCAAACCACCGGAGCACCGCACATCATTAGCATCATTCCGCTCACAGAGCGTCTGTCGTCGCGGTTGCCAGCCCAGTCCGCATCCGAATACGCGACGAGCTCCGTTCCGAGCAATCCGTCGAACACGATGCTGAGGTTCTTGGTCTTGATCAGGTATCTCACCACACGGATACCAGCATCCCAGTGCTTCTCACCAGGGTTCTCCAGGAAACGACTCAACTTTGCCACCGCAGCCGCGATGTCAAGCCTGGTTCCACACACCAGGTACATCAGGCTTCCGACTAAGGAGCGATACGGCTTTGATTTCATCAGAGCCTTATCCTCGTCGGTCTTCGGTTCGTCCGCCTTGGTGAGCTGGACACTCGGGTCAAGTGGGGTCAGACTCGGATTTGCATTTTCTTGGCCGAACTTCTTGATAATCGATTCTGTGTATGCACGCTGGCAGATGCCCAACGTCTTGCATTCCATGTCATAGTCGATTTCAATACCAAGAATGAATCTTGCACGTCCGAGGTCCTTGATCCGAAACTTCTCCGCAATACCAGCCTTCACCGACTCAATGACAGTCCTTTGTCGTGAAGATATCAGCCTGTAATCGACGTAGAGGCAGACGACACACTTGTCATCACCATCCCCTCTCGTGTAGACACATGGGTCCGCATCACCATCCTTGAATCCCATGTTCTTGAGATGCGCGTCGTTCGTCTCGTTCCATACGCGAGACGCTTGCTTGAGGCCGTACAAACTTTGCAGTAGGAGGCAGACGAGGTCATCTTCACCTTCAGCTCTGGCCAACTCCAGTGGCTCACGAAGACCCTCTGACAGCACCATGTAATCCTCTTCGTCGAGCTTGCTATACAGGAAATCCGTGTCGACGTCGCACTGGTCAACCTCCATACCTTCAGCACATAACTGATCCAGGTGTGCGCGGGTTGAGTTCAGGTACACCACTGGCGAGTACGTTTCTTCGTAGTCGATACCATGTCGCTGCGAGTATCCCTTTGCCACCAATCGAGCCTTGTGTCGAACCACTTGTCCTTTTTCGTCACGCTTCAACGCGAATACCCAGCGATAACCAATTGCGCGCTGGTGTGTTGGCTTGGGAACCGACTTCCGGGTCTTGTTCGCGATGAGTGACTTGAGCTCACTAGCGATAGCTTCTTTCCACTTATCTTGATCCTTGCCGGTAGTCGCCTTTGCGTACGTCCTCGAGATCTCCTCCGTTGCAGCCATCAGGTGCCCTCCTTCGCTAGCAAGCTGGTCACTTGTCGACTGCACCCGATCTTGGCTCACCTTTTGACGCTTGGTCCCAATTGCGGAAGGGGCAACGATTTGCTTCTTACTTGCACCACCTTCCTCCGGATCAGTCGTCTCGTCGATGTTACGAGCACGCGACCGAGTAATCATCGGATGGGGAACGATTGCGCCGTCTGATGCCTCGTCACGTCGCAGGGGGATCACGTCACTTCCTTCGGTAACGGTCGGAACGATCTGCATTTCTTGACGAACAGATCGGCTTGGTTCCGAAACAGCATCTTCGTCGTTGCCGTCCTCGGAGTTTGCAATTATGTGCTCGGGTGCAGTTGTCTCCATGAAATTCACGGTGCGCACGATTTGCACCTTCCCGGTCGCCACATCGAGGACTGGATAAAATTTCACGTAATCCTCGTAGCCCATGAAGAGACACTTGAACGCCTTTGCGCCGAGCTTCCGACGCTTCTCGTCGGGGATGTGAGCGTATCCGAGTGAACCAAACACCTTCATGTTCTTCAGCTGCGGCTTTGTCCGATGCACAAACTCGTATGGCGTCTTGATCGTCACGGAGTTGGGAATCCGGTTGATGATCCACGCTGCTGTGTTGACAGCTTCAGCCCACCATTTCTTCTCGATGCTCTCATGGTAGAGCATACAGCGAGCCATCTCGACGAGACTCCTGTTCATCCGATCAGCCAGACCGTTCTGCTGAGGCGTGTACAGCACCGTCTTCTCATGCTTGATGTCGCTGCGGTTGAGGAAGTCCTTGAATTGTCGACCAGTGTACTCACCTCCATTGTCAGAACGCAGGCGCTTGATCGTCTTGCCCGTCGCGTTCTCCATTGCTGCCTTGAAGATCTTGAACTTCGACAGCACCTCCGACTTTGCCTTCATAAAGTAGACAGTCCCGTGGCATGAGTAATCATCGATGAATGTGACGACGTACGTGTAGCCACCAGGTGTCTTAGTCTGCATCGGACCCATAACGTCCGAGTGCACCAGGTCAAGCACACCTGCACTCTTGACGAGCTTCTCCGGGTGTCTCGGGAAGTCGTCAGCTCTCATCTTGCTCATGCAGCAACCTGCGCACACGTGATCGGTCGACCCGTCGTCCGTCGTGCGAGGTACCCCATCTGCCATGGACAACAGCTGTTCGTAGCGCTTGAACGGGATGTGGCCGAGACGGGCGTGCACAACGGCCCATGGCTCCTTACGAGGTGTCGTCGCGACATGGCACACCTCGTCCCCCACTGTCTTCAGCTTGTAGACATTTCCAACGTGCTTGGCCTCCATGACGGTAGCATCGCGATAGCGAAAGACACACTTGTCCTTTCTGAACTGCGCGACGACGTCCTTCTCGGCCGGCTTCGCCACCGAGATGAGGCTTCCTCCAACTTCAGGGATGTACAGGACATCCGACAGCGTGACAGACGTCCCGTCCATCAGCTTCATACCGACGGTGGCCTTTGCAACTGCGTCGATCTTCGTGCCATCCGCGATCGTAATGCGGACTGGCGTCTTCAGCTCCTCCATGGACACAAACTTGTCCCGGACGCTGGTCATGTGCGAACTTGCACCAGAGTCGACTAGCCATTCCGATTTGGCCATCGCACTCGCAGCCGTGAACGCGAAGTCTGACGCTTGCTCTTGCGGGACTTGCCCACGTCCCTCGTCGGCCTTCTTCTTGCGGCACTCCATTTCCTTGTGCCCAGTCTTCTTGCAATAGAAGCACTTGCCGTTGAACTTGCGCTTGCTGTTGTCTCTTTTCGAGACGAACGCCTTCTGTTGAGCCGATGACACTTCATCCGAGGTCTCAACGGCGTAGGGCGTCTTGATCGTCACGGAGTTGGGAATCCGGTTGATGATCCACGCTGCTGTGTTGACAGCTTCAGCCCACCATTTCTTCTCGATGCTCTCATGGTAGAGCATACAGCGAGCCATCTCGACGAGACTCCTGTTCATCCGATCAGCCAGACCGTTCTGCTGAGGCGTGTACAGCACCGTCTTCTCATGCTTGATGTCGCTGCGGTTGAGGAAGTCCTTGAATTGTCGACCAGTGTACTCACCGCCATTGTCAGAACGCAGGCGCTTGATCGTCTTGCCCGTCGCGTTCTCCATTGCTGCCTTGAAGATCTTGAACTTCGACAGCACCTCCGACTTTGCCTTCATAAAGTAGACAGTCCCGTGGCGTGAGTAATCATCGATGAATGTGACGACGTACGTGTAGCCACCAGGTGTCTTAGTCTGCATCGGACCCATAACGTCCGAGTGCACCAGGTCAAGCACACCTGCACTCTTGACGAGCTTCTCCGGGTGTCTCGGGAAGTCGTCAGCTCTCATCTTGCTCATGCAGCAACCTGCGCACACGTGATCGGTCGACCCGTCGTCCGTCGTGCGAGTACCCCATCTGCCATGGACAACAGCTGTTCGTAGCGCTTGAACGGGATGTGGCCGAGACGGGCGTGCACAACGGCCCATGGCTCCTTACGAGGTGTCGTCGCGACATGGCACACCTCGTCCCCCACTGTCTTCAGCTTGTAGACATTTCCAACGTGCTTGGCCTCCATGACGGTAGCATCGCGATAGCGAAAGACACACTTGTCCTTTCTGAACTGCGCGACGACGTCCTTCTCGGCCGGCTTCGCCACCGAGATGAGGCTTCCTCCAACTTCAGGGATGTACAGGACATCCGACAGCGTGACAGACGTCCCGTCCATCAGCTTCATACCGACGGTGGCCTTTGCAACTGCGTCGATCTTCGTGCCATCCGCGATCGTAATGCGGACTGGCGTCTTCAGCTCCTCCATGGACACAAACTTGTCCCGGACGCTGGTCATGTGCGAACTTGCACCAGAGTCGACTAGCCATTCCGATTTGGCCATCGCACTCGCAGCCGTGAACGCGAAGTCTGACGCTTGCTCTTGCGGGACTTGCCCACGTCCCTCGTCGGCCTTCTTCTTGCGGCACTCCATTTCCTTGTGCCCAGTCTTCTTGCAATAGAAGCACTTGCCGTTGAACTTGCGCTTGCTGTTGTCTCTTTTCGAGACGAACGCCTTCTGTTGAGCCGATGACACTTCATCCGAGGTCTCAACGGCGTAGGGCGTCTTGATCGTCACGGAGTTGGGAATCCGGTTGATGATCCACGCTGCTGTGTTGACAGCTTCAGCCCACCATTTCTTCTCGATGCTCTCATGGTAGAGCATACAGCGAGCCATCTCGACGAGACTCCTGTTCATCCGATCAGCCAGACCGTTCTGCTGAGGCGTGTACAGCACCGTCTTCTCATGCTTGATGTCGCTGCGGTTGAGGAAGTCCTTGAATTGTCGACCAGTGTACTCACCGCCATTGTCAGAACGCAGGCGCTTGATCGTCTTGCCCGTCGCGTTCTCCATTGCTGCCTTGAAGATCTTGAACTTCGACAGCACCTCCGACTTTGCCTTCATAAAGTAGACAGTCCCGTGGCGTGAGTAATCATCGATGAATGTGACGACGTACGTGTAGCCACCAGGTGTCTTAGTCTGCATCGGACCCATAACGTCCGAGTGCACCAGGTCAAGCACACCTGCACTCTTGACGAGCTTCTCCGGGTGTCTCGGGAAGTCGTCAGCTCTCATCTTGCTCATGCAGCAACCTGCGCACACGTGATCGGTCGACCCGTCGTCCGTCGTGCGAGGTACCCCATCTGCCATGGACAACAGCTGTTCGTAGCGCTTGAACGGGATGTGGCCGAGACGGGCGTGCACAACGGCCCATGGCTCCTTACGAGGTGTCGTCGCGACATGGCACACCTCGTCCCCCACTGTCTTCAGCTTGTAGACATTTCCAACGTGCTTGGCCTCCATGACGGTAGCATCGCGATAGCGAAAGACACACTTGTCCTTTCTGAACTGCGCGACGACGTCCTTCTCGGCCGGCTTCGCCACCGAGATGAGGCTTCCTCCAACTTCAGGGATGTACAGGACATCCGACAGCGTGACAGACGTCCCGTCCATCAGCTTCATACCGACGGTGGCCTTTGCAACTGCGTCGATCTTCGTGCCATCCGCGATCGTAATGCGGACTGGCGTCTTCAGCTCCTCCATGGACACAAACTTGTCCCGGACGCTGGTCATGTGCGAACTTGCACCAGAGTCGACTAGCCATTCCGATTTGGCCATCGCACTCGCAGCCGTGAACGCGAAGTCTGACGCTTGCTCTTGCGGGACTTGCCCACGTCCCTCGTCGGCCTTCTTCTTGCGGCACTCCATTTCCTTGTGCCCAGTCTTCTTGCAATAGAAGCACTTGCCGTTGAACTTGCGCTTGCTGTTGTCTCTTTTCGAGACGAACGCCTTCTGTTGAGCCGATGACACTTCATCCGAGGTCTCAACGGCGTAGGGCGTCTTGATCGTCACGGAGTTGGGAATCCGGTTGATGATCCACGCTGCTGTGTTGACAGCTTCAGCCCACCATTTCTTCTCGATGCTCTCATGGTAGAGCATACAGCGAGCCATCTCGACGAGACTCCTGTTCATCCGATCAGCCAGACCGTTCTGCTGAGGCGTGTACAGCACCGTCTTCTCATGCTTGATGTCGCTGCGGTTGAGGAAGTCCTTGAATTGTCGACCAGTGTACTCACCGCCATTGTCAGAACGCAGGCGCTTGATCGTCTTGCCCGTCGCGTTCTCCATTGCTGCCTTGAAGATCTTGAACTTCGACAGCACCTCCGACTTTGCCTTCATAAAGTAGACAGTCCCGTGGCGTGAGTAATCATCGATGAATGTGACGACGTACGTGTAGCCACCAGGTGTCTTAGTCTGCATCGGACCCATAACGTCCGAGTGCACCAGGTCAAGCACACCTGCACTCTTGACGAGCTTCTCCGGGTGTCTCGGGAAGTCGTCAGCTCTCATCTTGCTCATGCAGCAACCTGCGCACACGTGATCGGTCGACCCGTCGTCCGTCGTGCGAGGTACCCCATCTGCCATGGACAACAGCTGTTCGTAGCGCTTGAACGGGATGTGGCCGAGACGGGCGTGCACAACGGCCCATGGCTCCTTACGAGGTGTCGTCGCGACATGGCACACCTCGTCCCCCACTGTCTTCAGCTTGTAGACATTTCCAACGTGCTTGGCCTCCATGACGGTAGCATCGCGATAGCGAAAGACACACTTGTCCTTTCTGAACTGCGCGACGACGTCCTTCTCGGCCGGCTTCGCCACCGAGATGAGGCTTCCTCCAACTTCAGGGATGTACAGGACATCCGACAGCGTGACAGACGTCCCGTCCATCAGCTTCATACCGACGGTGGCCTTTGCAACTGCGTCGATCTTCGTGCCATCCGCGATCGTAATGCGGACTGGCGTCTTCAGCTCCTCCATGGACACAAACTTGTCCCGGACGCTGGTCATGTGCGAACTTGCACCAGAGTCGACTAGCCATTCCGATTTGGCCATCGCACTCGCAGCCGTGAACGCGAAGTCTGACGCTTGCTCTTGCGGGACTTGCCCACGTCCCTCGTCGGCCTTCTTCTTGCGGCACTCCATTTCCTTGTGCCCAGTCTTCTTGCAATAGAAGCACTTGCCGTTGAACTTGCGCTTGCTGTTGTCTCTTTTCGAGACGAACGCCTTCTGTTGAGCCGATGACACTTCATCCGAGGTCTCAACGGCGTAGGGCGTCTTGATCGTCACGGAGTTGGGAATCCGGTTGATGATCCACGCTGCTGTGTTGACAGCTTCAGCCCACCATTTCTTCTCGATGCTCTCATGGTAGAGCATACAGCGAGCCATCTCGACGAGACTCCTGTTCATCCGATCAGCCAGACCGTTCTGCTGAGGCGTGTACAGCACCGTCTTCTCATGCTTGATGTCGCTGCGGTTGAGGAAGTCCTTGAATTGTCGACCAGTGTACTCACCGCCATTGTCAGAACGCAGGCGCTTGATCGTCTTGCCCGTCGCGTTCTCCATTGCTGCCTTGAAGATCTTGAACTTCGACAGCACCTCCGACTTTGCCTTCATAAAGTAGACAGTCCCGTGGCGTGAGTAATCATCGATGAATGTGACGACGTACGTGTAGCCACCAGGTGTCTTAGTCTGCATCGGACCCATAACGTCCGAGTGCACCAGGTCAAGCACACCTGCACTCTTGACGAGCTTCTCCGGGTGTCTCGGGAAGTCGTCAGCTCTCATCTTGCTCATGCAGCAACCTGCGCACACGTGATCGGTCGACCCGTCGTCCGTCGTGCGAGTACCCCATCTGCCATGGACAACAGCTGTTCGTAGCGCTTGAACGGGATGTGGCCGAGACGGGCGTGCACAACGGCCCATGGCTCCTTACGAGGTGTCGTCGCGACATGGCACACCTCGTCCCCCACTGTCTTCAGCTTGTAGACATTTCCAACGTGCTTGGCCTCCATGACGGTAGCATCGCGATAGCGAAAGACACACTTGTCCTTTCTGAACTGCGCGACGACGTCCTTCTCGGCCGGCTTCGCCACCGAGATGAGGCTTCCTCCAACTTCAGGGATGTACAGGACATCCGACAGCGTGACAGACGTCCCGTCCATCAGCTTCATACCGACGGTGGCCTTTGCAACTGCGTCGATCTTCGTGCCATCCGCGATCGTAATGCGGACTGGCGTCTTCAGCTCCTCCATGGACACAAACTTGTCCCGGACGCTGGTCATGTGCGAACTTGCACCAGAGTCGACTAGCCATTCCGATTTGGCCATCGCACTCGCAGCCGTGAACGCGAAGTCTGACGCTTGCTCTTGCGGGACTTGCCCACGTCCCTCGTCGGCCTTCTTCTTGCGGCACTCCATTTCCTTGTGCCCAGTCTTCTTGCAATAGAAGCACTTGCCGTTGAACTTGCGCTTGCTGTTGTCTCTTTTCGAGACGAACGCCTTCTGTTGAGCCGATGACACTTCATCCGAGGTCTCAACGGCGTAGGGCGTCTTGATCGTCACGGAGTTGGGAATCCGGTTGATGATCCACGCTGCTGTGTTGACAGCTTCAGCCCACCATTTCTTCTCGATGCTCTCATGGTAGAGCATACAGCGAGCCATCTCGACGAGACTCCTGTTCATCCGATCAGCCAGACCGTTCTGCTGAGGCGTGTACAGCACCGTCTTCTCATGCTTGATGTCGCTGCGGTTGAGGAAGTCCTTGAATTGTCGACCAGTGTACTCACCGCCATTGTCAGAACGCAGGCGCTTGATCGTCTTGCCCGTCGCGTTCTCCATTGCTGCCTTGAAGATCTTGAACTTCGACAGCACCTCCGACTTTGCCTTCATAAAGTAGACAGTCCCGTGGCGTGAGTAATCATCGATGAATGTGACGACGTACGTGTAGCCACCAGGTGTCTTAGTCTGCATCGGACCCATAACGTCCGAGTGCACCAGGTCAAGCACACCTGCACTCTTGACGAGCTTCTCCGGGTGTCTCGGGAAGTCGTCAGCTCTCATCTTGCTCATGCAGCAACCTGCGCACACGTGATCGGTCGACCCGTCGTCCGTCGTGCGAGGTACCCCATCTGCCATGGACAACAGCTGTTCGTAGCGCTTGAACGGGATGTGGCCGAGACGGGCGTGCACAACGGCCCATGGCTCCTTACGAGGTGTCGTCGCGACATGGCACACCTCGTCCCCACTGTCTTCAGCTTGTAGACATTTCCAACGTGCTTGGCCTCCATGACGGTAGCATCGCGATAGCGAAAGACACACTTGTCCTTTCTGAACTGCGCGACGACGTCCTTCTCGGCCGGCTTCGCCACCGAGATGAGGCTTCCTCCAACTTCAGGGATGTACAGGACATCCGACAGCGTGACAGACGTCCCGTCCATCAGCTTCATACCGACGGTGGCCTTTGCAACTGCGTCGATCTTCGTGCCATCCGCGATCGTAATGCGGACTGGCGTCTTCAGCTCCTCCATGGACACAAACTTGTCCCGGACGCTGGTCATGTGCGAACTTGCACCAGAGTCGACTAGCCATTCCGATTTGGCCATCGCACTCGCAGCCGTGAACGCGAAGTCTGACGCTTGCTCTTGCGGGACTTGCCCACGTCCCTCGTCGGCCTTCTTCTTGCGGCACTCCATTTCCTTGTGCCCAGTCTTCTTGCAATAGAAGCACTTGCCGTTGAACTTGCGCTTGCTGTTGTCTCTTTTCGAGACGAACGCCTTCTGTTGAGCCGATGACACTTCATCCGAGGTCTCAACGGCGTAGGGCGTCTTGATCGTCACGGAGTTGGGAATCCGGTTGATGATCCACGCTGCTGTGTTGACAGCTTCAGCCCACCATTTCTTCTCGATGCTCTCATGGTAGAGCATACAGCGAGCCATCTCGACGAGACTCCTGTTCATCCGATCAGCCAGACCGTTCTGCTGAGGCGTGTACAGCACCGTCTTCTCATGCTTGATGTCGCTGCGGTTGAGGAAGTCCTTGAATTGTCGACCAGTGTACTCACCGCCATTGTCAGAACGCAGGCGCTTGATCGTCTTGCCCGTCGCGTTCTCCATTGCTGCCTTGAAGATCTTGAACTTCGACAGCACCTCCGACTTTGCCTTCATAAAGTAGACAGTCCCGTGGCGTGAGTAATCATCGATGAATGTGACGACGTACGTGTAGCCACCAGGTGTCTTAGTCTGCATCGGACCCATAACGTCCGAGTGCACCAGGTCAAGCACACCTGCACTCTTGACGAGCTTCTCCGGGTGTCTCGGGAAGTCGTCAGCTCTCATCTTGCTCATGCAGCAACCTGCGCACACGTGATCGGTCGACCCGTCGTCCGTCGTGCGAGGTACCCCATCTGCCATGGACAACAGCTGTTCGTAGCGCTTGAACGGGATGTGGCCGAGACGGGCGTGCACAACGGCCCATGGCTCCTTACGAGGTGTCGTCGCGACATGGCACACCTCGTCCCCCACTGTCTTCAGCTTGTAGACATTTCCAACGTGCTTGGCCTCCATGACGGTAGCATCGCGATAGCGAAAGACACACTTGTCCTTTCTGAACTGCGCGACGACGTCCTTCTCGGCCGGCTTCGCCACCGAGATGAGGCTTCCTCCAACTTCAGGGATGTACAGGACATCCGACAGCGTGACAGACGTCCCGTCCATCAGCTTCATACCGACGGTGGCCTTTGCAACTGCGTCGATCTTCGTGCCATCCGCGATCGTAATGCGGACTGGCGTCTTCAGCTCCTCCATGGACACAAACTTGTCCCGGACGCTGGTCATGTGCGAACTTGCACCAGAGTCGACTAGCCATTCCGATTTGGCCATCGCACTCGCAGCCGTGAACGCGAAGTCTGACGCTTGCTCTTGCGGGACTTGCCCACGTCCCTCGTCGGCCTTCTTCTTGCGGCACTCCATTTCCTTGTGCCCAGTCTTCTTGCAATAGAAGCACTTGCCGTTGAACTTGCGCTTGCTGTTGTCTCTTTTCGAGACGAACGCCTTCTGTTGAGCCGATGACACTTCATCCGAGGTCTCAACGGCGTAGGGCGTCTTGATCGTCACGGAGTTGGGAATCCGGTTGATGATCCACGCTGCTGTGTTGACAGCTTCAGCCCACCATTTCTTCTCGATGCTCTCATGGTAGAGCATACAGCGAGCCATCTCGACGAGACTCCTGTTCATCCGATCAGCCAGACCGTTCTGCTGAGGCGTGTACAGCACCGTCTTCTCATGCTTGATGTCGCTGCGGTTGAGGAAGTCCTTGAATTGTCGACCAGTGTACTCACCGCCATTGTCAGAACGCAGGCGCTTGATCGTCTTGCCCGTCGCGTTCTCCATTGCTGCCTTGAAGATCTTGAACTTCGACAGCACCTCCGACTTTGCCTTCATAAAGTAGACAGTCCCGTGGCGTGAGTAATCATCGATGAATGTGACGACGTACGTGTAGCCACCAGGTGTCTTAGTCTGCATCGGACCCATAACGTCCGAGTGCACCAGGTCAAGCACACCTGCACTCTTGACGAGCTTCTCCGGGTGTCTCGGGAAGTCGTCAGCTCTCATCTTGCTCATGCAGCAACCTGCGCACACGTGATCGGTCGACCCGTCGTCCGTCGTGCGAGGTACCCCATCTGCCATGGACAACAGCTGTTCGTAGCGCTTGAACGGGATGTGGCCGAGACGGGCGTGCACAACGGCCCATGGCTCCTTACGAGGTGTCGTCGCGACATGGCACACCTCGTCCCCACTGTCTTCAGCTTGTAGACATTTCCAACGTGCTTGGCCTCCATGACGGTAGCATCGCGATAGCGAAAGACACACTTGTCCTTTCTGAACTGCGCGACGACGTCCTTCTCGGCCGGCTTCGCCACCGAGATGAGGCTTCCTCCAACTTCAGGGATGTACAGGACATCCGACAGCGTGACAGACGTCCCGTCCATCAGCTTCATACCGACGGTGGCCTTTGCAACTGCGTCGATCTTCGTGCCATCCGCGATCGTAATGCGGACTGGCGTCTTCAGCTCCTCCATGGACACAAACTTGTCCCGGACGCTGGTCATGTGCGAACTTGCACCAGAGTCGACTAGCCATTCCGATTTGGCCATCGCACTCGCAGCCGTGAACGCGAAGTCTGACGCTTGCTCTTGCGGGACTTGCCCACGTCCCTCGTCGGCCTTCTTCTTGCGGCACTCCATTTCCTTGTGCCCAGTCTTCTTGCAATAGAAGCACTTGCCGTTGAACTTGCGCTTGCTGTTGTCTCTTTTCGAGACGAACGCCTTCTGTTGAGCCGATGACACTTCATCCGAGGTCTCAACGGCGTAGGGCGTCTTGATCGTCACGGAGTTGGGAATCCGGTTGATGATCCACGCTGCTGTGTTGACAGCTTCAGCCCACCATTTCTTCTCGATGCTCTCATGGTAGAGCATACAGCGAGCCATCTCGACGAGACTCCTGTTCATCCGATCAGCCAGACCGTTCTGCTGAGGCGTGTACAGCACCGTCTTCTCATGCTTGATGTCGCTGCGGTTGAGGAAGTCCTTGAATTGTCGACCAGTGTACTCACCGCCATTGTCAGAACGCAGGCGCTTGATCGTCTTGCCCGTCGCGTTCTCCATTGCTGCCTTGAAGATCTTGAACTTCGACAGCACCTCCGACTTTGCCTTCATAAAGTAGACAGTCCCGTGGCGTGAGTAATCATCGATGAATGTGACGACGTACGTGTAGCCACCAGGTGTCTTAGTCTGCATCGGACCCATAACGTCCGAGTGCACCAGGTCAAGCACACCTGCACTCTTGACGAGCTTCTCCGGGTGTCTCGGGAAGTCGTCAGCTCTCATCTTGCTCATGCAGCAACCTGCGCACACGTGATCGGTCGACCCGTCGTCCGTCGTGCGAGTACCCCATCTGCCATGGACAACAGCTGTTCGTAGCGCTTGAACGGGATGTGGCCGAGACGGGCGTGCACAACGGCCCATGGCTCCTACGAGGTGTCGTCGCGACATGGCACACCTCGTCCCCCACTGTCTTCAGCTTGTAGACATTTCCAACGTGCTTGGCCTCCATGACGGTAGCATCGCGATAGCGAAAGACACACTTGTCCTTTCTGAACTGCGCGACGACGTCCTTCTCGGCCGGCTTCGCCACCGAGATGAGGCTTCCTCCAACTTCAGGGATGTACAGGACATCCGACAGCGTGACAGACGTCCCGTCCATCAGCTTCATACCGACGGTGGCCTTTGCAACTGCGTCGATCTTCGTGCCATCCGCGATCGTAATGCGGACTGGCGTCTTCAGCTCCTCCATGGACACAAACTTGTCCCGGACGCTGGTCATGTGCGAACTTGCACCAGAGTCGACTAGCCATTCCGATTTGGCCATCGCACTCGCAGCCGTGAACGCGAAGTCTGACGCTTGCTCTTGCGGGACTTGCCCACGTCCCTCGTCGGCCTTCTTCTTGCGGCACTCCATTTCCTTGTGCCCAGTCTTCTTGCAATAGAAGCACTTGCCGTTGAACTTGCGCTTGCTGTTGTCTCTTTTCGAGACGAACGCCTTCTGTTGAGCCGATGACACTTCATCCGAGGTCTCAACGGCGTAGGGCGTCTTGATCGTCACGGAGTTGGGAATCCGGTTGATGATCCACGCTGCTGTGTTGACAGCTTCAGCCCACCATTTCTTCTCGATGCTCTCATGGTAGAGCATACAGCGAGCCATCTCGACGAGACTCCTGTTCATCCGATCAGCCAGACCGTTCTGCTGAGGCGTGTACAGCACCGTCTTCTCATGCTTGATGTCGCTGCGGTTGAGGAAGTCCTTGAATTGTCGACCAGTGTACTCACCGCCATTGTCAGAACGCAGGCGCTTGATCGTCTTGCCCGTCGTGCCCGTCGCGTTCTCCATTGCTGCCTTGAAGATCTTGAACTTCGACAGCACCTCCGACTTTGCCTTCATAAAGTAGACAGTCCCGTGGCGTGAGTAATCATCGATGAATGTGACGACGTACGTGTAGCCACCAGGTGTCTTAGTCTGCATCGGACCCATAACGTCCGAGTGCACCAGGTCAAGCACACCTGCACTCTTGACGAGCTTCTCCGGGTGTCTCGGAAGTCGTCAGCTCTCATCTTGCTCATGCAGCAACCTGCGCACACGTGATCGGTCGACCCGTCGTCCGTCGTGCGAGTACCCCATCTGCCATGGACAACAGCTGTTCGTAGCGCTTGAACGGGATGTGGCCGAGACGGGCGTGCACAACGGCCCATGGCTCCTTACGAGGTGTCGTCGCGACATGGCACACCTCGCCCCCCACTGTCTTCAGCTTGTAGACATTTCCAACGTGCTTGGCCTCCATGACGGTAGCATCGCGATAGCGAAAGACACACTTGTCCTTTCTGAACTGCGCGACGACGTCCTTCTCGGCCGGCTTCGCCACCGAGATGAGGCTTCCTCCAACTTCAGGGATGTACAGGACATCCGACAGCGTGACAGACGTCCCGTCCATCAGCTTCATACCGACGGTGCCCTTTGCAACTGCGTCGATCTTCGTGCCATCCGCGATCGTAATGCGGACTGGCGTCTTCAGCTCCTCCATGGACACAAACTTGTCCCGGACGCTGGTCATGTGCGAACTTGCACCAGAGTCGACTAGCCATTCCGATTTGGCCATCGCACTCGCAGCCGTGAACGCGAAGTCTGACGCTTGCTCTTGCGGGACTTGCCCACGTCCCTCGTCGGCCTTCTTCTTGCGGCACTCCATTTCCTTGTGCCCAGTCTTCTTGCAATAGAAGCACTTGCCGTTGAACTTGCGCTTGCTGTTGTCTCTTTTCGAGACGAACGCCTTCTGTTGAGCCGATGACACTTCATCCGAGGTCTCAACGGCGTAGGGCGTCTTGATCGTCACGGAGTTGGGAATCCGGTTGATGATCCACGCTGCTGTGTTGACAGCTTCAGCCCACCATTTCTTCTCGATGCTCTCATGGTAGAGCATACAGCGAGCCATCTCGACGAGACTCCTGTTCATCCGATCAGCCAGACCGTTCTGCTGAGGCGTGTACAGCACCGTCTTCTCATGCTTGATGTCGCTGCGGTTGAGGAAGTCCTTGAATTGTCGACCAGTGTACTCACCGCCATTGTCAGAACGCAGGCGCTTGATCGTCTTGCCCGTCGCGTTCTCCATTGCTGCCTTGAAGATCTTGAACTTCGACAGCACCTCCGACTTTGCCTTCATAAAGTAGACAGTCCCGTGGCGTGAGTAATCATCGATGAATGTGACGACGTACGTGTAGCCACCAGGTGTCTTAGTCTGCATCGGACCCATAACGTCCGAGTGCACCAGGTCAAGCACACCTGCACTCTTGACGAGCTTCTCCGGGTGTCTCGGGAAGTCGTCAGCTCTCATCTTGCTCATGCAGCAACCTGCGCACACGTGATCGGTCGACCCGTCGTCCGTCGTGCGAGGTACCCCATCTGCCATGGACAACAGCTGTTCGTAGCGCTTGAACGGGATGTGGCCGAGACGGGCGTGCACAACGGCCCATGGCTCCTTACGAGGTGTCGTCGCGACATGGCACACCTCGTCCCCACTGTCTTCAGCTTGTAGACATTTCCAACGTGCTTGGCCTCCATGACGGTAGCATCGCGATAGCGAACACACTTGTCCTTTCTGAACTGCGCGACGACGTCCTTCTCGGCCGGCTTCGCCACCGAGATGAGGCTTCCTCCAACTTCAGGGATGTACAGGACATCCGACAGCGTGACAGACGTCCCGTCCATCAGCTTCATACCGACGGTGGCCTTTGCAACTGCGTCGATCTTCGTGCCATCCGCGATCGTAATGCGGACTGGCGTCTTCAGCTCCTCCATGGACACAAACTTGTCCCGGACGCTGGTCATGTGCGAACTTGCACCAGAGTCGACTAGCCATTCCGATTTGGCCATCGCACTCGCAGCCGTGAACGCGAAGTCTGACGCTTGCTCTTGCGGGACTTGCCCACGTCCCTCGTCGGCCTTCTTCTTGCGGCACTCCATTTCCTTGTGCCCAGTCTTCTTGCAATAGAAGCACTTGCCGTTGAACTTGCGCTTGCTGTTGTCTCTTTTCGAGACGAACGCCTTCTGTTGAGCCGATGACACTTCATCCGAGGTCTCAACGGCGTAGGGCGTCTTGATCGTCACGGAGTTGGGAATCCGGTTGATGATCCACGCTGCTGTGTTGACAGCTTCAGCCCACCATTTCTTCTCGATGCTCTCATGGTAGAGCATACAGCGAGCCATCTCGACGAGACTCCTGTTCATCCGATCAGCCAGACCGTTCTGCTGAGGCGTGTACAGCACCGTCTTCTCATGCTTGATGTCGCTGCGGTTGAGGAAGTCCTTGAATTGTCGACCAGTGTACTCACCGCCATTGTCAGAACGCAGGCGCTTGATCGTCTTGCCCGTCGCGTTCTCCATTGCTGCCTTGAAGATCTTGAACTTCGACAGCACCTCCGACTTTGCCTTCATAAAGTAGACAGTCCCGTGGCGTGAGTAATCATCGATGAATGTGACGACGTACGTGTAGCCACCAGGTGTCTTAGTCTGCATCGGACCCATAACGTCCGAGTGCACCAGGTCAAGCACACCTGCACTCTTGACGAGCTTCTCCGGGTGTCTCGGGAAGTCGTCAGCTCTCATCTTGCTCATGCAGCAACCTGCGCACACGTGATCGGTCGACCCGTCGTCCGTCGTGCGAGGTACCCCATCTGCCATGGACAACAGCTGTTCGTAGCGCTTGAACGGGATGTGGCCGAGACGGGCGTGCACAACGGCCCATGGCTCCTTACGAGGTGTCGTCGCGACATGGCACACCTCGTCCCCCACTCTTCAGCTTGTAGACATTTCCAACGTGCTTGGCCTCCATGACGGTAGCATCGCGATAGCGACACACTTGTCCTTTCTGAACTGCGCGACGACGTCCTTCTCGGCCGGCTTCGCCACCGAGATGAGGCTTCCTCCAACTTCAGGGATGTACAGGACATCCGACAGCGTGACAGACGTCCCGTCCATCAGCTTCATACCGACGGTGCCCTTTGCAACTGCGTCGATCTTCGTGCCATCCGCGATCGTAATGCGGACTGGCGTCTTCAGCTCCTCCATGGACACAAACTTGTCCCGGACGCTGGTCATGTGCGAACTTGCACCAGAGTCGACTAGCCATTCCGATTTGGCCATCGCACTCGCAGCCGTGAACGCGAAGTCTGACGCTTGCTCTTGCGGGACTTGCCCACGTCCCTCGTCGGCCTTCTTCTTGCGGCACTCCATTTCCTTGTGCCCAGTCTTCTTGCAATAGAAGCACTTGCCGTTGAACTTGCGCTTGCTGTTGTCTCTTTTCGAGACGAACGCCTTCTGTTGAGCCGATGACACTTCATCCGAGGTCTCAACGGCGTAGGGCGTCTTGATCGTCACGGAGTTGGGAATCCGGTTGATGATCCACGCTGCTGTGTTGACAGCTTCAGCCCACCATTTCTTCTCGATGCTCTCATGGTAGAGCATACAGCGAGCCATCTCGACGAGACTCCTGTTCATCCGATCAGCCAGACCGTTCTGCTGAGGCGTGTACAGCACCGTCTTCTCATGCTTGATGTCGCTGCGGTTGAGGAAGTCCTTGAATTGTCGACCAGTGTACTCACCGCCATTGTCAGAACGCAGGCGCTTGATCGTCTTGCCCGTCGCGTTCTCCATTGCTGCCTTGAAGATCTTGAACTTCGACAGCACCTCCGACTTTGCCTTCATAAAGTAGACAGTCCCGTGGCGTGAGTAATCATCGATGAATGTGACGACGTACGTGTAGCCACCAGGTGTCTTAGTCTGCATCGGACCCATAACGTCCGAGTGCACCAGGTCAAGCACACCTGCACTCTTGACGAGCTTCTCCGGGTGTCTCGGGAAGTCGTCAGCTCTCATCTTGCTCATGCAGCAACCTGCGCACACGTGATCGGTCGACCCGTCGTCCGTCGTGCGAGGTACCCCATCTGCCATGGACAACAGCTGTTCGTAGCGCTTGAACGGGATGTGGCCGAGACGGGCGTGCACAACGGCCCATGGCTCCTTACGAGGTGTCGTCGCGACATGGCACACCTCGTCCCCACTGTCTTCAGCTTGTAGACATTTCCAACGTGCTTGGCCTCCATGACGGTAGCATCGCGATAGCGAAAGACACACTTGTCCTTTCTGAACTGCGCGACGACGTCCTTCTCGGCCGGCTTCGCCACCGAGATGAGGCTTCCTCCAACTTCAGGGATGTACAGGACATCCGACAGCGTGACAGACGTCCCGTCCATCAGCTTCATACCGACGGTGCCCTTTGCAACTGCGTCGATCTTCGTGCCATCCGCGATCGTAATGCGGACTGGCGTCTTCAGCTCCTCCATGGACACAAACTTGTCCCGGACGCTGGTCATGTGCGAACTTGCACCAGAGTCGACTAGCCATTCCGATTTGGCCATCGCACTCGCAGCCGTGAACGCGAAGTCTGACGCTTGCTCTTGCGGGACTTGCCCACGTCCCTCGTCGGCCTTCTTCTTGCGGCACTCCATTTCCTTGTGCCCAGTCTTCTTGCAATAGAAGCACTTGCCGTTGAACTTGCGCTTGCTGTTGTCTCTTTTCGAGACGAACGCCTTCTGTTGAGCCGATGACACTTCATCCGAGGTCTCAACGGCGTAGGGCGTCTTGATCGTCACGGAGTTGGGAATCCGGTTGATGATCCACGCTGCTGTGTTGACAGCTTCAGCCCACCATTTCTTCTCGATGCTCTCATGGTAGAGCATACAGCGAGCCATCTCGACGAGACTCCTGTTCATCCGATCAGCCAGACCGTTCTGCTGAGGCGTGTACAGCACCGTCTTCTCATGCTTGATGTCGCTGCGGTTGAGGAAGTCCTTGAATTGTCGACCAGTGTACTCACCGCCATTGTCAGAACGCAGGCGCTTGATCGTCTTGCCCGTCGCGTTCTCCATTGCTGCCTTGAAGATCTTGAACTTCGACAGCACCTCCGACTTTGCCTTCATAAAGTAGACAGTCCCGTGGCGTGAGTAATCATCGATGAATGTGACGACGTACGTGTAGCCACCAGGTGTCTTAGTCTGCATCGGACCCATAACGTCCGAGTGCACCAGGTCAAGCACACCTGCACTCTTGACGAGCTTCTCCGGGTGTCTCGGGAAGTCGTCAGCTCTCATCTTGCTCATGCAGCAACCTGCGCACACGTGATCGGTCGACCCGTCGTCCGTCGTGCGAGGTACCCCATCTGCCATGGACAACAGCTGTTCGTAGCGCTTGAACGGGATGTGGCCGAGACGGGCGTGCGGCCCATGGCTCCTTACGAGGTGTCGTCGCGACATGGCACACCTCGTCCCCCACTGTCTTCAGCTTGTAGACATTTCCAACGTGCTTGGCCTCCATGACGGTAGCATCGCGATAGCGAAAGACACACTTGTCCTTTCTGAACTGCGCGACGACGTCCTTCTCGGCCGGCTTCGCCACCGAGATGAGGCTTCCTCCAACTTCAGGGATGTACAGGACATCCGACAGCGTGACAGACGTCCCGTCCATCAGCTTCATACCGACGGTGGCCTTTGCAACTGCGTCGATCTTCGTGCCATCCGCGATCGTAATGCGGACTGGCGTCTTCAGCTCCTCCATGGACACAAACTTGTCCCGGACGCTGGTCATGTGCGAACTTGCACCAGAGTCGACTAGCCATTCCGATTTGGCCATCGCACTCGCAGCCGTGAACGCGAAGTCTGACGCTTGCTCTTGCGGGACTTGCCCACGTCCCTCGTCGGCCTTCTTCTTGCGGCACTCCATTTCCTTGTGCCCAGTCTTCTTGCAATAGAAGCACTTGCCGTTGAACTTGCGCTTGCTGTTGTCTCTTTTCGAGACGAACGCCTTCTGTTGAGCCGATGACACTTCATCCGAGGTCTCAACGGCGTAGGGCGTCTTGATCGTCACGGAGTTGGGAATCCGGTTGATGATCCACGCTGCTGTGTTGACAGCTTCAGCCCACCATTTCTTCTCGATGCTCTCATGGTAGAGCATACAGCGAGCCATCTCGACGAGACTCCTGTTCATCCGATCAGCCAGACCGTTCTGCTGAGGCGTGTACAGCACCGTCTTCTCATGCTTGATGTCGCTGCGGTTGAGGAAGTCCTTGAATTGTCGACCAGTGTACTCACCGCCATTGTCAGAACGCAGGCGCTTGATCGTCTTGCCCGTCGCGTTCTCCATTGCTGCCTTGAAGATCTTGAACTTCGACAGCACCTCCGACTTTGCCTTCATAAAGTAGACAGTCCCGTGGCGTGAGTAATCATCGATGAATGTGACGACGTACGTGTAGCCACCAGGTGTCTTAGTCTGCATCGGACCCATAACGTCCGAGTGCACCAGGTCAAGCACACCTGCACTCTTGACGAGCTTCTCCGGGTGTCTCGGGAAGTCGTCAGCTCTCATCTTGCTCATGCAGCAACCTGCGCACACGTGATCGGTCGACCCGTCGTCCGTCGTGCGAGGTACCCCATCTGCCATGGACAACAGCTGTTCGTAGCGCTTGAACGGGATGTGGCCGAGACGGGCGTGCACAACGGCCCATGGCTCCTTACGAGGTGTCGTCGCGACATGGCACACCTCGTCCCCCACTGTCTTCAGCTTGTAGACATTTCCAACGTGCTTGGCCTCCATGACGGTAGCATCGCGATAGCGAAAGACACACTTGTCCTTTCTGAACTGCGCGACGACGTCCTTCTCGCCGGCTTCGCCACCGAGATGAGGCTTCCTCCAACTTCAGGGATGTACAGGACATCCGACAGCGTGACAGACGTCCCGTCCATCAGCTTCATACCGACGGTGGCCTTTGCAACTGCGTCGATCTTCGTGCCATCCGCGATCGTAATGCGGACTGGCGTCTTCAGCTCCTCCATGGACACAAACTTGTCCCGGACGCTGGTCATGTGCGAACTTGCACCAGAGTCGACTAGCCATTCCGATTTGGCCATCGCACTCGCAGCCGTGAACGCGAAGTCTGACGCTTGCTCTTGCGGGACTTGCCCACGTCCCTCGTCGGCCTTCTTCTTGCGGCACTCCATTTCCTTGTGCCCAGTCTTCTTGCAATAGAAGCACTTGCCGTTGAACTTGCGCTTGCTGTTGTCTCTTTCGAGACGAACGCCTTCTGTTGAGCCGATGACACTTCATCCGAGGTCTCAACGGCGTAGGGCGTCTTGATCGTCACGGAGTTGGGAATCCGGTTGATGATCCACGCTGCTGTGTTGACAGCTTCAGCCCACCATTTCTTCTCGATGCTCTCATGGTAGAGCATACAGCGAGCCATCTCGACGAGACTCCTGTTCATCCGATCAGCCAGACCGTTCTGCTGAGGCGTGTACAGCACCGTCTTCTCATGCTTGATGTCGCTGCGGTTGAGGAAGTCCTTGAATTGTCGACCAGTGTACTCACCGCCATTGTCAGAACGCAGGCGCTTGATCGTCTTGCCCGTCGCGTTCTCCATTGCTGCCTTGAAGATCTTGAACTTCGACAGCACCTCCGACTTTGCCTTCATAAAGTAGACAGTCCCGTGGCGTGAGTAATCATCGATGAATGTGACGACGTACGTGTAGCCACCAGGTGTCTTAGTCTGCATCGGACCCATAACGTCCGAGTGCACCAGGTCAAGCACACCTGCACTCTTGACGAGCTTCTCCGGGTGTCTCGGGAAGTCGTCAGCTCTCATCTTGCTCATGCAGCAACCTGCGCACACGTGATCGGTCGACCCGTCGTCCGTCGTGCGAGGTACCCCATCTGCCATGGACAACAGCTGTTCGTAGCGCTTGAACGGGATGTGGCCGAGACGGGCGTGCACAACGGCCCATGGCTCCTTACGAGGTGTCGTCGCGACATGGCACACCTCGTCCCCCACTGTCTTCAGCTTGTAGACATTTCCAACGTGCTTGGCCTCCATGACGGTAGCATCGCGATAGCGAAAGACACACTTGTCCTTTCTGAACTGCGCGACGACGTCCTTCTCGGCCGGCTTCGCCACCGAGATGAGGCTTCCTCCAACTTCAGGGATGTACAGGACATCCGACAGCGTGACAGACGTCCCGTCCATCAGCTTCATACCGACGGTGGCCTTTGCAACTGCGTCGATCTTCGTGCCATCCGCGATCGTAATGCGGACTGGCGTCTTCAGCTCCTCCATGGACACAAACTTGTCCCGGACGCTGGTCATGTGCGAACTTGCACCAGAGTCGACTAGCCATTCCGATTTGGCCATCGCACTCGCAGCCGTGAACGCGAAGTCTGACGCTTGCTCTTGCGGGACTTGCCCACGTCCCTCGTCGGCCTTCTTCTTGCGGCACTCCATTTCCTTGTGCCCAGTCTTCTTGCAATAGAAGCACTTGCCGTTGAACTTGCGCTTGCTGTTGTCTCTTTTCGAGACGAACGCCTTCTGTTGAGCCGATGACACTTCATCCGAGGTCTCAACGGCGTAGGGCGTCTTGATCGTCACGGAGTTGGGAATCCGGTTGATGATCCACGCTGCTGTGTTGACAGCTTCAGCCCACCATTTCTTCTCGATGCTCTCATGGTAGAGCATACAGCGAGCCATCTCGACGAGACTCCTGTTCATCCGATCAGCCAGACCGTTCTGCTGAGGCGTGTACAGCACCGTCTTCTCATGCTTGATGTCGCTGCGGTTGAGGAAGTCCTTGAATTGTCGACCAGTGTACTCACCGCCATTGTCAGAACGCAGGCGCTTGATCGTCTTGCCCGTCGCGTTCTCCATTGCTGCCTTGAAGATCTTGAACTTCGACAGCACCTCCGACTTTGCCTTCATAAAGTAGACAGTCCCGTGGCGTGAGTAATCATCGATGAATGTGACGACGTACGTGTAGCCACCAGGTGTCTTAGTCTGCATCGGACCCATAACGTCCGAGTGCACCAGGTCAAGCACACCTGCACTCTTGACGAGCTTCTCCGGGTGTCTCGGGAAGTCGTCAGCTCTCATCTTGCTCATGCAGCAACCTGCGCACACGTGATCGGTCGACCCGTCGTCCGTCGTGCGAGGTACCCCATCTGCCATGGACAACAGCTGTTCGTAGCGCTTGAACGGGATGTGGCCGAGACGGGCGTGCACAACGGCCCATGGCTCCTTACGAGGTGTCGTCGCGACATGGCACACCTCGTCCCCCACTGTCTTCAGCTTGTAGACATTTCCAACGTGCTTGGCCTCCATGACGGTAGCATCGCGATAGCGAAAGACACACTTGTCCTTTCTGAACTGCGCGACGACGTCCTTCTCGGCCGGCTTCGCCACCGAGATGAGGCTTCCTCCAACTTCAGGGATGTACAGGACATCCGACAGCGTGACAGACGTCCCGTCCATCAGCTTCATACCGACGGTGGCCTTTGCAACTGCGTCGATCTTCGTGCCATCCGCGATCGTAATGCGGACTGGCGTCTTCAACTCCTCCATGGACACAAACTTGTCCCGGACGCTGGTCATGTGCGAACTTGCACCAGAGTCGACTAGCCATTCCGATTTGGCCATCGCACTCGCAGCCGTGAACGCGAAGTCTGACGCTTGCTCTTGCGGGACTTGCCCACGTCCCTCGTCGGCCTTCTTCTTGCGGCACTCCATTTCCTTGTGCCCAGTCTTCTTGCAATAGAAGCACTTGCCGTTGAACTTGCGCTTGCTGTTGTCTCTTTTCGAGACGAACGCCTTCTGTTGAGCCGATGACACTTCATCCGAGGTCTCAACGGCGTAGGGCGTCTTGATCGTCACGGAGTTGGGAATCCGGTTGATGATCCACGCTGCTGTGTTGACAGCTTCAGCCCACCATTTCTTCTCGATGCTCTCATGGTAGAGCATACAGCGAGCCATCTCGACGAGACTCCTGTTCATCCGATCAGCCAGACCGTTCTGCTGAGGCGTGTACAGCACCGTCTTCTCATGCTTGATGTCGCTGCGGTTGAGGAAGTCCTTGAATTGTCGACCAGTGTACTCACCGCCATTGTCAGAACGCAGGCGCTTGATCGTCTTGCCCGTCGCGTTCTCCATTGCTGCCTTGAAGATCTTGAACTTCGACAGCACCTCCGACTTTGCCTTCATAAAGTAGACAGTCCCGTGGCGTGAGTAATCATCGATGAATGTGACGACGTACGTGTAGCCACCAGGTGTCTTAGTCTGCATCGGACCCATAACGTCCGAGTGCACCAGGTCAAGCACACCTGCACTCTTGACGAGCTTCTCCGGGTGTCTCGGGAAGTCGTCAGCTCTCATCTTGCTCATGCAGCAACCTGCGCACACGTGATCGGTCGACCCGTCGTCCGTCGTGCGAGGTACCCCATCTGCCATGGACAACAGCTGTTCGTAGCGCTTGAACGGGATGTGGCCGAGACGGGCGTGCACAACGGCCCATGGCTCCTTACGAGGTGTCGTCGCGACATGGCACACCTCGTCCCCCACTGTCTTCAGCTTGTAGACATTTCCAACGTGCTTGGCCTCCATGACGGTAGCATCGCGATAGCGAAAGACACACTTGTCCTTTCTGAACTGCGCGACGACGTCCTTCTCGGCCGGCTTCGCCACCGAGATGAGGCTTCCTCCAACTTCAGGGATGTACAGGACATCCGACAGCGTGACAGACGTCCCGTCCATCAGCTTCATACCGACGGTGGCCTTTGCAACTGCGTCGATCTTCGTGCCATCCGCGATCGTAATGCGGACTGGCGTCTTCAACTCCTCCATGGACACAAACTTGTCCCGGACGCTGGTCATGTGCGAACTTGCACCAGAGTCGACTAGCCATTCCGATTTGGCCATCGCACTCGCAGCCGTGAACGCGAAGTCTGACGCTTGCTCTGCGGGACTTGCCCACGTCCCTCGTCGGCCTTCTTCTTGCGGCACTCCATTTCCTTGTGCCCAGTCTTCTTGCAATAGAAGCACTTGCCGTTGAACTTGCGCTTGCTGTTGTCTCTTTTCGAGACGAACGCCTTCTGTTGAGCCGATGACACTTCATCCGAGGTCTCAACGGCGTAGGGCGTCTTGATCGTCACGGAGTTGGGAATCCGGTTGATGATCCACGCTGCTGTGTTGACAGCTTCAGCCCACCATTTCTTCTCGATGCTCTCATGGTAGAGCATACAGCGAGCCATCTCGACGAGACTCCTGTTCATCCGATCAGCCAGACCGTTCTGCTGAGGCGTGTACAGCACCGTCTTCTCATGCTTGATGTCGCTGCGGTTGAGGAAGTCCTTGAATTGTCGACCAGTGTACTCACCGCCATTGTCAGAACGCAGGCGCTTGATCGTCTTGCCCGTCGCGTTCTCCATTGCTGCCTGAAGATCTTGAACTTCGACAGCACCTCCGACTTTGCCTTCATAAAGTAGACAGTCCCGTGGCGTGAGTAATCATCGATGAATGTGACGACGTACGTAGCCACCAGGTGTCTTAGTCTGCATCGGACCCATAACGTCCGAGTGCACCAGGTCAAGCACACCTGCACTCTTGACGAGCTTCTCCGGGTGTCTCGGGAAGTCGTCAGCTCTCATCTTGCTCATGCAGCAACCTGCGCACACGTGATCGGTCGACCCGTCGTCCGTCGTGCGAGGTACCCCATCTGCCATGGACAACAGCTGTTCGTAGCGCTTGAACGGGATGTGGCCGAGACGGGCGTGCACAACGGCCCATGGCTCCTTGAGGTGTCGTCGCGACATGGCACACCTCGTCCCCCACTGTCTTCAGCTTGTAGACATTTCCAACGTGCTTGGCCTCCATGACGGTAGCATCGCGATAGCGAAAGACACACTTGTCCTTTCTGAACTGCGCGACGACGTCCTTCTCGGCCGGCTTCGCCACCGAGATGAGGCTTCCTCAACTTCAGGGATGTACAGGACATCCGACAGCGTGACAGACGTCCCGTCCATCAGCTTCATACCGACGGTGGCCTTTGCAACTGCGTCGATCTTCGTGCCATCCGCGATCGTAATGCGGACTGGCGTCTTCAGCTCCTCCATGGACACAAACTTGTCCCGGACGCTGGTCATGTGCGAACTTGCACCAGAGTCGACTAGCCATTCCGATTTGGCCATCGCACTCGGCAGCATGAACGCGAAGTCTGACGCTTGCTCTTGCGGGACTTGCCCGTCCCTCGTCGGCCTTCTTCTTGCGGCACTCCATTTCCTTGTGCCCAGTCTTCTTGCAATAGAAGCACTTGCCGTTGAACTTGCGCTTGCTGTTGTCTCTTTTCGAGACGAACGCCTTCTGTTGAGCCGATGACACTTCATCCGAGGTCTCAACGGCGTAGGGCGTCTTGATCGTCACGGAGTTGGGAATCCGGTTGATGATCCACGCTGCTGTGTTGACAGCTTCAGCCCACATTTCTTCTCGATGCTCTCATGGTAGAGCATACAGCGAGCCATCTCGACGAGACTCCTGTTCATCCGATCAGCCAGACCGTTCTGCTGAGGCGTGTACAGCACCGTCTTCTCATGCTTGATGTC
>JACBOY010000158.1:0-27045 GCA_014706135.1 Phytophthora tubulina | reverse complement strand
GGTCGACCCGTCGTCCGTCGTGCGAGTACCCCATCTGCCATGGACAACTGTTCGTAGCGCTTGAACGGGATGTGGCCGAGACGGGCGTGCACAACGGCCCATGGCTCCTTACGAGGTGTCGTCGCGACATGGCACACCTCGTCCCCCACTGTCTTCAGCTTGTAGACATTTCCAACGTGCTTGGCCTCCATGACGGTAGCATCGCGATAGCGAGACACTTGTCCTTTCTGAACTGCGCGACGACGTCGCTTCTCGGCCGGCTTCGCCACCGAGATGAGGCTTCCTCAACTTCGGGATGTACAGGACATCCGACAGCGTGACAGACGTCCCGTCCATCAGCTTCATACCGACGGTGGCCTTTGCAACTGCGTCGATCTTCGTGCCATCCGCGATCGTAATGCGGACTGGCGTCTTCAGCTCCTCCATGGACACAAACTTGTCCCGGACGCTGGTCATGTGCGAACTTGCACCAGAGTCGACTAGCCATTCCGATTTGGCCATCGCACTCGCAGCCGTGAACGCGAAGTCTGACGCTTGCTCTGCGGGACTTGCCCACGTCCTCGTCGGCCTTCTTCTTGCGGCACTCCATTTCCTTGTGCCCAGTCTTCTTGCAATAGAAGCACTTGCCGTTGAACTTGCGCTTGCTGTTGTCTCTTTTCGAGACGAACGCCTTCTGTTGAGCCGATGACACTTCATCCGAGGTCTCAACGGCGTAGGGCGTCTTGATCGTCACGGAGTTGGGAATCCGGTTGATGATCCACGCTGCTGTGTTGACAGCTTCAGCCCACCATTTCTTCTCGATGCTCTCATGGTAGAGCATACGCGAGCCATCTCGACGAGACTCCTGTTCATCCGATCAGCCAGACCGTTCTCTGAGGCGTGTACAGCACCGTCTTCTCATGCTTGATGTCGCTGCGGTTGAGGAAGTCCTTGAATTGTCGACCAGTGTACTCACCGCCATTGTCAGAACGCAGGCGCTTGATCGTCTTGCCCGTCGCGTTCTCCATTGCTGCCTTGAAGATCTTGAACTTCGACAGCACCTCCGACTTTGCCTTCATAAAGTAGACAGTCCCGTGGCGTGAGTAATCATCGATGAATGTGACGACGTACGTGTAGCCACCAGGTGTCTTAGTCTGCATCGGACCCATAACGTCCGAGTGCACCAGGTCAAGCACACCTGCACTCTTGACGAGCTTCTCCGGGTGTCTCGGGAAGTCGTCAGCTCTCATCTTGCTCATGCAGCAACCTGCGCACACGTGATCGGTCGACCCGTCGTCCGTCGTGCGAGGTACCCCATCTGCCATGGACAACAGCTGTTCGTAGCGCTTGAACGGGATGTGGCCGAGACGGGCGTGCACAACGGCCCATGGCTCCTTACGAGGTGTCGTCGCGACATGGCACACCTCGTCCCCCACTGTCTTCAGCTTGTAGACATTTCCAACGTGCTTGGCCTCCATGACGGTAGCATCGCGATAGCGAAAGACACACTTGTCCTTTCTGAACTGCGCGACGACGTCCTTCTCGGCCGGCTTCGCCACCGAGATGAGGCTTCCTCCAACTTCAGGGATGTACAGGACATCCGACAGCGTGACAGACGTCCCGTCCATCAGCTTCATACCGACGGTGCCCTTTGCAACTGCGTCGATCTTCGTGCCATCCGCGATCGTAATGCGGACTGGCGTCTTCAGCTCCTCCATGGACACAAACTTGTCCCGGACGCTGGTCATGTGCGAACTTGCACCAGAGTCGACTAGCCATTCCGATTTGGCCATCGCACTCGCAGCCGTGAACGCGAAGTCTGACGCTTGCTCTTGCGGGACTTGCCCACGTCCCTCGTCGGCCTTCTTCTTGCGGCACTCCATTTCCTTGTGCCCAGTCTTCTTGCAATAGAAGCACTTGCCGTTGAACTTGCGCTTGCTGTTGTCTCTTTTCGAGACGAACGCCTTCTGTTGAGCCGATGACACTTCATCCGAGGTCTCAACGGCGTAGGGCGTCTTGATCGTCACGGAGTTGGGAATCCGGTTGATGATCCACGCTGCTGTGTTGACAGCTTCAGCCCACCATTTCTTCTCGATGCTCATGGTAGAGCATACAGCGAGCCATCTCGACGAGACTCCTGTTCATCCGATCAGCCAGACCGTTCTGCTGAGGCGTGTACAGCACCGTCTTCTCATGCTTGATGTCGCTGCGGTTGAGGAAGTCCTTGAATTGTCGACCAGTGTACTACCGCCATTGTCAGAACGCAGGCGCTTGATCGTCTTGCCGTCGCGTTCTCCATTGCTGCTGCCAGAAGATCTTGAACTTCGACAGCACCTCCGACTTTGCCTTCATAAAGTAGACAGTCCCGTGGCGTGAGTAATCATCGATGAATGTGACGACGTACGTGTAGCCACCAGGTGTCTTAGTCTGCATCGGACCCATAACGTCCGAGTGCACCAGGTCAACACACCTGCACTCTTGACGAGCTTCTCCGGGTGTCTCGGGAAGTCGTCAGCTCTCATCTTGCTCATGCAGCAACCTGCGCACACGTGATCGGTCGACCCGTCGTCCGTCGTGCGAGGTACCCCATCTGCCATGGACAACAGCTGTTCGTAGCGCTTGAACGGGATGTGGCCGAGACGGGCGTGCACAACGGCCCATGGCTCCTTACGAGGTGTCGTCGCGACATGGCACACCTCGTCCCCCACTGTCTTCAGCTTGTAGACATTTCCAACGTGCTTGGCCTCCATGACGGTAGCATCGCGATAGCGAAAGACACACTTGTCCTTTCTGAACTGCGCGACGACGTCCTTCTCGGCCGGCTTCGCCACCGAGATGAGGCTTCCTCCAACTTCAGGGATGTACAGGACATCCGACAGCGTGACAGACGTCCCGTCCATCAGCTTCATACCGACGGTGCCCTTTGCAACTGCGTCGATCTTCGTGCCATCCGCGATCGTAATGCGGACTGGCGTCTTCAGCGGACACAAACTTGTCCCGGACGCTGGTCATGTGCGAACTTGCACCAGAGTCGACTAGCCATTCCGATTTGGCCATCGCACTCGCAGCCGTGAACGCGAAGTCTGACGCTTGCTCTTGCGGGACTTGCCCACGTCCCTCGTCGGCCTTCTTCTTGCGGCACTCCATTTCCTTGTGCCCAGTCTTCTTGCAATAGAAGCACTTGCCGTTGAACTTGCGCTTGCTGTTGTCTCTTTTCGAGACGAACGCCTTCTGTTGAGCCGATGACACTTCATCCGAGGTCTCAACGGCGTAGGGCGTCTTGATCGTCACGGAGTTGGGAATCCGGTTGATGATCCACGCTGCTGTGTTGACAGCTTCAGCCCACCATTTCTTCTCGATGCTCTCATGGTAGAGCATACAGCGAGCCATCTCGACGAGACTCCTGTTCATCCGATCAGCCAGACCGTTCTGCTGAGGCGTGTACAGCACCGTCTTCTCATGCTTGATGTCGCTGCGGTTGAGGAAGTCCTTGAATTGTCGACCAGTGTACTCACCGCCATTGTCAGAACGCAGGCGCTTGATCGTCTTGCCCGTCGCGTTCTCCATTGCTGCCTTGAAGATCTTGAACTTCCGACTTTGCCTTCATAAAGTAGACAGTCCCGTGGCGTGAGTAATCATCGATGAATGTGACGACGTACGTGTAGCCACCAGGTGTCTTAGTCTGCATCGGACCCATAACGTCCGAGTGCACCAGGTCAAGCACACCTGCACTCTTGACGAGCTTCTCCGGGTGTCTCGGGAAGTCGTCAGCTCTCATCTTGCTCATGCAGCAACCTGCGCACACGTGATCGGTCGACCCGTCGTCCGTCGTGCGAGGCCCCATCTGCCATGGACAACAGCTGTTCGTAGCGCTTGAACGGGATGTGGCCGAGACGGGCGTGCACAACGGCCCATGGCTCCTTACGAGGTGTCGTCGCGACATGGCACACCTCGTCCCCACTGTCTTCAGCTTGTAGACATTTCCAACGTGCTTGGCCTCCATGACGGTAGCATCGCGATAGCGAAAGACACACTTGTCCTTTCTGAACTGCGCGACGACGTCCTTCTCGGCCGGCTTCGCCACCGAGATGAGGCTTCCTCCAACTTCAGGGATGTACAGGACATCCGACAGCGTGACAGACGTCCCGTCCATCAGCTTCATACCGACGGTGGCCTTTGCAACTGCGTCGATCTTCGTGCCATCCGCGATCGTAATGCGGACTGGCGTCTTCAGCTCCTCCATGGACACAAACTTGTCCCGGACGCTGGTCATGTGCGAACTTGCACCAGAGTCGACTAGCCATTCCGATTTGGCCATCGCACTCGCAGCCGTGAACGCGAAGTCTGACGCTTGCTCTTGCGGGACTTGCCCACGTCCCTCGTCGGCCTTCTTCTTGCGGCACTCCATTTCCTTGTGCCCAGTCTTCTTGCAATAGAAGCACTTGCCGTTGAACTTGCGCTTGCTGTTGTCTCTTTTCGAGACGAACGCCTTCTGTTGAGCCGATGACACTTCATCCGAGGTCTCAACGGCGTAGGGCGTCTTGATCGTCACGGAGTTGGGAATCCGGTTGATGATCCACGCTGCTGTGTTGACAGCTTCAGCCCACCATTTCTTCTCGATGCTCTCATGGTAGAGCATACAGCGAGCCATCTCGACGAGACTCCTGTTCATCCGATCAGCCAGACCGTTCTGCTGAGGCGTGTACAGCACCGTCTTCTCATGCTTGATGTCGCTGCGGTTGAGGAAGTCCTTGAATTGTCGACCAGTGTACTCACCGCCATTGTCAGAACGCAGGCGCTTGATCGTCTTGCCCGTCGCGTTCTCCATTGCTGCCTTGAAGATCTTGAACTTCGACAGCACCTCCGACTTTGCCTTCATAAAGTAGACAGTCCCGTGGCGTGAGTAATCATCGATGAATGTGACGACGTACGTGTAGCCACCAGGTGTCTTAGTCTGCATCGGACCCATAACGTCCGAGTGCACCAGGTCAAGCACACCTGCACTCTTGACGAGCTTCTCCGGGTGTCTCGGGAAGTCGTCAGCTCTCATCTTGCTCATGCAGCAACCTGCGCACACGTGATCGGTCGACCCGTCGTCCGTCGTGCGAGTACCCCATCTGCCATGGACAACAGCTGTTCGTAGCGCTTGAACGGGATGTGGCCGAGACGGGCGTGCACAACGGCCCATGGCTCCTTACGAGGTGTCGTCGCGACATGGCACACCTCGTCCCCCACTGTCTTCAGCTTGTAGACATTTCCAACGTGCTTGGCCTCCATGACGGTAGCATCGCGATAGCGAAAGACACACTTGTCCTTTCTGAACTGCGCGACGACGTCCTTCTCGGCCGGCTTCGCCACCGAGATGAGGCTTCCTCCAACTTCAGGGATGTACAGGACATCCGACAGCGTGACAGACGTCCCGTCCATCAGCTTCATACCGACGGTGGCCTTTGCAACTGCGTCGATCTTCGTGCCATCCGCGATCGTAATGCGGACTGGCGTCTTCAGCTCCTCCATGGACACAAACTTGTCCCGGACGCTGGTCATGTGCGAACTTGCACCAGAGTCGACTAGCCATTCCGATTTGGCCATCGCACTCGCAGCCGTGAACGCGAAGTCTGACGCTTGCTCTTGCGGGACTTGCCCACGTCCCTCGTCGGCCTTCTTCTTGCGGCACTCCATTTCCTTGTGCCCAGTCTTCTTGCAATAGAAGCACTTGCCGTTGAACTTGCGCTTGCTGTTGTCTCTTTTCGAGACGAACGCCTTCTGTTGAGCCGATGACACTTCATCCGAGGTCTCAACGGCGTAGGGCGTCTTGATCGTCACGGAGTTGGGAATCCGGTTGATGATCCACGCTGCTGTGTTGACAGCTTCAGCCCACCATTTCTTCTCGATGCTCTCATGGTAGAGCATACAGCGAGCCATCTCGACGAGACTCCTGTTCATCCGATCAGCCAGACCGTTCTGCTGAGGCGTGTACAGCACCGTCTTCTCATGCTTGATGTCGCTGCGGTTGAGGAAGTCCTTGAATTGTCGACCAGTGTACTCACCGCCATTGTCAGAACGCAGGCGCTTGATCGTCTTGCCCGTCGCGTTCTCCATTGCTGCCTTGAAGATCTTGAACTTCGACAGCACCTCCGACTTTGCCTTCATAAAGTAGACAGTCCCGTGGCGTGAGTAATCATCGATGAATGTGACGACGTACGTGTAGCCACCAGGTGTCTTAGTCTGCATCGGACCCATAACGTCCGAGTGCACCAGGTCAAGCACACCTGCACTCTTGACGAGCTTCTCCGGGTGTCTCGGGAAGTCGTCAGCTCTCATCTTGCTCATGCAGCAACCTGCGCACACGTGATCGGTCGACCCGTCGTCCGTCGTGCGAGGTACCCCATCTGCCATGGACAACAGCTGTTCGTAGCGCTTGAACGGGATGTGGCCGAGACGGGCGTGCACAACGGCCCATGGCTCCTTACGAGGTGTCGTCGCGACATGGCACACCTCGTCCCCCACTGTCTTCAGCTTGTAGACATTTCCAACGTGCTTGGCCTCCATGACGGTAGCATCGCGATAGCGAAAGACACACTTGTCCTTTCTGAACTGCGCGACGACGTCCTTCTCGGCCGGCTTCGCCACCGAGATGAGGCTTCCTCCAACTTCAGGGATGTACAGGACATCCGACAGCGTGACAGACGTCCCGTCCATCAGCTTCATACCGACGGTGGCCTTTGCAACTGCGTCGATCTTCGTGCCATCCGCGATCGTAATGCGGACTGGCGTCTTCAGCTCCTCCATGGACACAAACTTGTCCCGGACGCTGGTCATGTGCGAACTTGCACCAGAGTCGACTAGCCATTCCGATTTGGCCATCGCACTCGCAGCCGTGAACGCGAAGTCTGACGCTTGCTCTTGCGGGACTTGCCCACGTCCCTCGTCGGCCTTCTTCTTGCGGCACTCCATTTCCTTGTGCCCAGTCTTCTTGCAATAGAAGCACTTGCCGTTGAACTTGCGCTTGCTGTTGTCTCTTTTCGAGACGAACGCCTTCTGTTGAGCCGATGACACTTCATCCGAGGTCTCAACGGCGTAGGGCGTCTTGATCGTCACGGAGTTGGGAATCCGGTTGATGATCCACGCTGCTGTGTTGACAGCTTCAGCCCACCATTTCTTCTCGATGCTCTCATGGTAGAGCATACAGCGAGCCATCTCGACGAGACTCCTGTTCATCCGATCAGCCAGACCGTTCTGCTGAGGCGTGTACAGCACCGTCTTCTCATGCTTGATGTCGCTGCGGTTGAGGAAGTCCTTGAATTGTCGACCAGTGTACTCACCGCCATTGTCAGAACGCAGGCGCTTGATCGTCTTGCCCGTCGCGTTCTCCATTGCTGCCTTGAAGATCTTGAACTTCGACAGCACCTCCGACTTTGCCTTCATAAAGTAGACAGTCCCGTGGCGTGAGTAATCATCGATGAATGTGACGACGTACGTGTAGCCACCAGGTGTCTTAGTCTGCATCGGACCCATAACGTCCGAGTGCACCAGGTCAAGCACACCTGCACTCTTGACGAGCTTCTCCGGGTGTCTCGGGAAGTCGTCAGCTCTCATCTTGCTCATGCAGCAACCTGCGCACACGTGATCGGTCGACCCGTCGTCCGTCGTGCGAGGTACCCCATCTGCCATGGACAACAGCTGTTCGTAGCGCTTGAACGGGATGTGGCCGAGACGGGCGTGCACAACGGCCCATGGCTCCTTACGAGGTGTCGTCGCGACATGGCACACCTCGTCCCCACTGTCTTCAGCTTGTAGACATTTCCAACGTGCTTGGCCTCCATGACGGTAGCATCGCGATAGCGAAAGACACACTTGTCCTTTCTGAACTGCGCGACGACGTCCTTCTCGGCCGGCTTCGCCACCGAGATGAGGCTTCCTCCAACTTCAGGGATGTACAGGACATCCGACAGCGTGACAGACGTCCCGTCCATCAGCTTCATACCGACGGTGGCCTTTGCAACTGCGTCGATCTTCGTGCCATCCGCGATCGTAATGCGGACTGGCGTCTTCAGCTCCTCCATGGACACAAACTTGTCCCGGACGCTGGTCATGTGCGAACTTGCACCAGAGTCGACTAGCCATTCCGATTTGGCCATCGCACTCGCAGCCGTGAACGCGAAGTCTGACGCTTGCTCTTGCGGGACTTGCCCACGTCCCTCGTCGGCCTTCTTCTTGCGGCACTCCATTTCCTTGTGCCCAGTCTTCTTGCAATAGAAGCACTTGCCGTTGAACTTGCGCTTGCTGTTGTCTCTTTTCGAGACGAACGCCTTCTGTTGAGCCGATGACACTTCATCCGAGGTCTCAACGGCGTAGGGCGTCTTGATCGTCACGGAGTTGGGAATCCGGTTGATGATCCACGCTGCTGTGTTGACAGCTTCAGCCCACCATTTCTTCTCGATGCTCTCATGGTAGAGCATACAGCGAGCCATCTCGACGAGACTCCTGTTCATCCGATCAGCCAGACCGTTCTGCTGAGGCGTGTACAGCACCGTCTTCTCATGCTTGATGTCGCTGCGGTTGAGGAAGTCCTTGAATTGTCGACCAGTGTACTCACCGCCATTGTCAGAACGCAGGCGCTTGATCGTCTTGCCCGTCGCGTTCTCCATTGCTGCCTTGAAGATCTTGAACTTCGACAGCACCTCCGACTTTGCCTTCATAAAGTAGACAGTCCCGTGGCGTGAGTAATCATCGATGAATGTGACGACGTACGTGTAGCCACCAGGTGTCTTAGTCTGCATCGGACCCATAACGTCCGAGTGCACCAGGTCAAGCACACCTGCACTCTTGACGAGCTTCTCCGGGTGTCTCGGGAAGTCGTCAGCTCTCATCTTGCTCATGCAGCAACCTGCGCACACGTGATCGGTCGACCCGTCGTCCGTCGTGCGAGGTACCCCATCTGCCATGGACAACAGCTGTTCGTAGCGCTTGAACGGGATGTGGCCGAGACGGGCGTGCACAACGGCCCATGGCTCCTTACGAGGTGTCGTCGCGACATGGCACACCTCGTCCCCCACTGTCTTCAGCTTGTAGACATTTCCAACGTGCTTGGCCTCCATGACGGTAGCATCGCGATAGCGAAAGACACACTTGTCCTTTCTGAACTGCGCGACGACGTCCTTCTCGGCCGGCTTCGCCACCGAGATGAGGCTTCCTCCAACTTCAGGGATGTACAGGACATCCGACAGCGTGACAGACGTCCCGTCCATCAGCTTCATACCGACGGTGGCCTTTGCAACTGCGTCGATCTTCGTGCCATCCGCGATCGTAATGCGGACTGGCGTCTTCAGCTCCTCCATGGACACAAACTTGTCCCGGACGCTGGTCATGTGCGAACTTGCACCAGAGTCGACTAGCCATTCCGATTTGGCCATCGCACTCGCAGCCGTGAACGCGAAGTCTGACGCTTGCTCTTGCGGGACTTGCCCACGTCCCTCGTCGGCCTTCTTCTTGCGGCACTCCATTTCCTTGTGCCCAGTCTTCTTGCAATAGAAGCACTTGCCGTTGAACTTGCGCTTGCTGTTGTCTCTTTTCGAGACGAACGCCTTCTGTTGAGCCGATGACACTTCATCCGAGGTCTCAACGGCGTAGGGCGTCTTGATCGTCACGGAGTTGGGAATCCGGTTGATGATCCACGCTGCTGTGTTGACAGCTTCAGCCCACCATTTCTTCTCGATGCTCTCATGGTAGAGCATACAGCGAGCCATCTCGACGAGACTCCTGTTCATCCGATCAGCCAGACCGTTCTGCTGAGGCGTGTACAGCACCGTCTTCTCATGCTTGATGTCGCTGCGGTTGAGGAAGTCCTTGAATTGTCGACCAGTGTACTCACCGCCATTGTCAGAACGCAGGCGCTTGATCGTCTTGCCCGTCGCGTTCTCCATTGCTGCCTTGAAGATCTTGAACTTCGACAGCACCTCCGACTTTGCCTTCATAAAGTAGACAGTCCCGTGGCGTGAGTAATCATCGATGAATGTGACGACGTACGTGTAGCCACCAGGTGTCTTAGTCTGCATCGGACCCATAACGTCCGAGTGCACCAGGTCAAGCACACCTGCACTCTTGACGAGCTTCTCCGGGTGTCTCGGGAAGTCGTCAGCTCTCATCTTGCTCATGCAGCAACCTGCGCACACGTGATCGGTCGACCCGTCGTCCGTCGTGCGAGGTACCCCATCTGCCATGGACAACAGCTGTTCGTAGCGCTTGAACGGGATGTGGCCGAGACGGGCGTGCACAACGGCCCATGGCTCCTTACGAGGTGTCGTCGCGACATGGCACACCTCGTCCCCCACTGTCTTCAGCTTGTAGACATTTCCAACGTGCTTGGCCTCCATGACGGTAGCATCGCGATAGCGAAAGACACACTTGTCCTTTCTGAACTGCGCGACGACGTCCTTCTCGGCCGGCTTCGCCACCGAGATGAGGCTTCCTCCAACTTCAGGGATGTACAGGACATCCGACAGCGTGACAGACGTCCCGTCCATCAGCTTCATACCGACGGTGGCCTTTGCAACTGCGTCGATCTTCGTGCCATCCGCGATCGTAATGCGGACTGGCGTCTTCAGCTCCTCCATGGACACAAACTTGTCCCGGACGCTGGTCATGTGCGAACTTGCACCAGAGTCGACTAGCCATTCCGATTTGGCCATCGCACTCGCAGCCGTGAACGCGAAGTCTGACGCTTGCTCTTGCGGGACTTGCCCACGTCCCTCGTCGGCCTTCTTCTTGCGGCACTCCATTTCCTTGTGCCCAGTCTTCTTGCAATAGAAGCACTTGCCGTTGAACTTGCGCTTGCTGTTGTCTCTTTTCGAGACGAACGCCTTCTGTTGAGCCGATGACACTTCATCCGAGGTCTCAACGGCGTAGGGCGTCTTGATCGTCACGGAGTTGGGAATCCGGTTGATGATCCACGCTGCTGTGTTGACAGCTTCAGCCCACCATTTCTTCTCGATGCTCTCATGGTAGAGCATACAGCGAGCCATCTCGACGAGACTCCTGTTCATCCGATCAGCCAGACCGTTCTGCTGAGGCGTGTACAGCACCGTCTTCTCATGCTTGATGTCGCTGCGGTTGAGGAAGTCCTTGAATTGTCGACCAGTGTACTCACCGCCATTGTCAGAACGCAGGCGCTTGATCGTCTTGCCCGTCGCGTTCTCCATTGCTGCCTTGAAGATCTTGAACTTCGACAGCACCTCCGACTTTGCCTTCATAAAGTAGACAGTCCCGTGGCGTGAGTAATCATCGATGAATGTGACGACGTACGTGTAGCCACCAGGTGTCTTAGTCTGCATCGGACCCATAACGTCCGAGTGCACCAGGTCAAGCACACCTGCACTCTTGACGAGCTTCTCCGGGTGTCTCGGGAAGTCGTCAGCTCTCATCTTGCTCATGCAGCAACCTGCGCACACGTGATCGGTCGACCCGTCGTCCGTCGTGCGAGGTACCCCATCTGCCATGGACAACAGCTGTTCGTAGCGCTTGAACGGGATGTGGCCGAGACGGGCGTGCACAACGGCCCATGGCTCCTTACGAGGTGTCGTCGCGACATGGCACACCTCGTCCCCCACTGTCTTCAGCTTGTAGACATTTCCAACGTGCTTGGCCTCCATGACGGTAGCATCGCGATAGCGAAAGACACACTTGTCCTTTCTGAACTGCGCGACGACGTCCTTCTCGGCCGGCTTCGCCACCGAGATGAGGCTTCCTCCAACTTCAGGGATGTACAGGACATCCGACAGCGTGACAGACGTCCCGTCCATCAGCTTCATACCGACGGTGGCCTTTGCAACTGCGTCGATCTTCGTGCCATCCGCGATCGTAATGCGGACTGGCGTCTTCAGCTCCTCCATGGACACAAACTTGTCCCGGACGCTGGTCATGTGCGAACTTGCACCAGAGTCGACTAGCCATTCCGATTTGGCCATCGCACTCGCAGCCGTGAACGCGAAGTCTGACGCTTGCTCTTGCGGGACTTGCCCACGTCCCTCGTCGGCCTTCTTCTTGCGGCACTCCATTTCCTTGTGCCCAGTCTTCTTGCAATAGAAGCACTTGCCGTTGAACTTGCGCTTGCTGTTGTCTCTTTTCGAGACGAACGCCTTCTGTTGAGCCGATGACACTTCATCCGAGGTCTCAACGGCGTAGGGCGTCTTGATCGTCACGGAGTTGGGAATCCGGTTGATGATCCACGCTGCTGTGTTGACAGCTTCAGCCCACCATTTCTTCTCGATGCTCTCATGGTAGAGCATACAGCGAGCCATCTCGACGAGACTCCTGTTCATCCGATCAGCCAGACCGTTCTGCTGAGGCGTGTACAGCACCGTCTTCTCATGCTTGATGTCGCTGCGGTTGAGGAAGTCCTTGAATTGTCGACCAGTGTACTCACCGCCATTGTCAGAACGCAGGCGCTTGATCGTCTTGCCCGTCGCGTTCTCCATTGCTGCCTTGAAGATCTTGAACTTCGACAGCACCTCCGACTTTGCCTTCATAAAGTAGACAGTCCCGTGGCGTGAGTAATCATCGATGAATGTGACGACGTACGTGTAGCCACCAGGTGTCTTAGTCTGCATCGGACCCATAACGTCCGAGTGCACCAGGTCAAGCACACCTGCACTCTTGACGAGCTTCTCCGGGTGTCTCGGGAAGTCGTCAGCTCTCATCTTGCTCATGCAGCAACCTGCGCACACGTGATCGGTCGACCCGTCGTCCGTCGTGCGAGGTACCCCATCTGCCATGGACAACAGCTGTTCGTAGCGCTTGAACGGGATGTGGCCGAGACGGGCGTGCACAACGGCCCATGGCTCCTTACGAGGTGTCGTCGCGACATGGCACACCTCGTCCCCCACTGTCTTCAGCTTGTAGACATTTCCAACGTGCTTGGCCTCCATGACGGTAGCATCGCGATAGCGAAAGACACACTTGTCCTTTCTGAACTGCGCGACGACGTCCTTCTCGGCCGGCTTCGCCACCGAGATGAGGCTTCCTCCAACTTCAGGGATGTACAGGACATCCGACAGCGTGACAGACGTCCCGTCCATCAGCTTCATACCGACGGTGGCCTTTGCAACTGCGTCGATCTTCGTGCCATCCGCGATCGTAATGCGGACTGGCGTCTTCAGCTCCTCCATGGACACAAACTTGTCCCGGACGCTGGTCATGTGCGAACTTGCACCAGAGTCGACTAGCCATTCCGATTTGGCCATCGCACTCGCAGCCGTGAACGCGAAGTCTGACGCTTGCTCTTGCGGGACTTGCCCACGTCCCTCGTCGGCCTTCTTCTTGCGGCACTCCATTTCCTTGTGCCCAGTCTTCTTGCAATAGAAGCACTTGCCGTTGAACTTGCGCTTGCTGTTGTCTCTTTTCGAGACGAACGCCTTCTGTTGAGCCGATGACACTTCATCCGAGGTCTCAACGGCGTAGGGCGTCTTGATCGTCACGGAGTTGGGAATCCGGTTGATGATCCACGCTGCTGTGTTGACAGCTTCAGCCCACCATTTCTTCTCGATGCTCTCATGGTAGAGCATACAGCGAGCCATCTCGACGAGACTCCTGTTCATCCGATCAGCCAGACCGTTCTGCTGAGGCGTGTACAGCACCGTCTTCTCATGCTTGATGTCGCTGCGGTTGAGGAAGTCCTTGAATTGTCGACCAGTGTACTCACCGCCATTGTCAGAACGCAGGCGCTTGATCGTCTTGCCCGTCGCGTTCTCCATTGCTGCCTTGAAGATCTTGAACTTCGACAGCACCTCCGACTTTGCCTTCATAAAGTAGACAGTCCCGTGGCGTGAGTAATCATCGATGAATGTGACGACGTACGTGTAGCCACCAGGTGTCTTAGTCTGCATCGGACCCATAACGTCCGAGTGCACCAGGTCAAGCACACCTGCACTCTTGACGAGCTTCTCCGGGTGTCTCGGGAAGTCGTCAGCTCTCATCTTGCTCATGCAGCAACCTGCGCACACGTGATCGGTCGACCCGTCGTCCGTCGTGCGAGGTACCCCATCTGCCATGGACAACAGCTGTTCGTAGCGCTTGAACGGGATGTGGCCGAGACGGGCGTGCACAACGGCCCATGGCTCCTTACGAGGTGTCGTCGCGACATGGCACACCTCGTCCCCCACTGTCTTCAGCTTGTAGACATTTCCAACGTGCTTGGCCTCCATGACGGTAGCATCGCGATAGCGAAAGACACACTTGTCCTTTCTGAACTGCGCGACGACGTCCTTCTCGGCCGGCTTCGCCACCGAGATGAGGCTTCCTCCAACTTCAGGGATGTACAGGACATCCGACAGCGTGACAGACGTCCCGTCCATCAGCTTCATACCGACGGTGGCCTTTGCAACTGCGTCGATCTTCGTGCCATCCGCGATCGTAATGCGGACTGGCGTCTTCAGCTCCTCCATGGACACAAACTTGTCCCGGACGCTGGTCATGTGCGAACTTGCACCAGAGTCGACTAGCCATTCCGATTTGGCCATCGCACTCGCAGCCGTGAACGCGAAGTCTGACGCTTGCTCTTGCGGGACTTGCCCACGTCCCTCGTCGGCCTTCTTCTTGCGGCACTCCATTTCCTTGTGCCCAGTCTTCTTGCAATAGAAGCACTTGCCGTTGAACTTGCGCTTGCTGTTGTCTCTTTTCGAGACGAACGCCTTCTGTTGAGCCGATGACACTTCATCCGAGGTCTCAACGGCGTAGGGCGTCTTGATCGTCACGGAGTTGGGAATCCGGTTGATGATCCACGCTGCTGTGTTGACAGCTTCAGCCCACCATTTCTTCTCGATGCTCTCATGGTAGAGCATACAGCGAGCCATCTCGACGAGACTCCTGTTCATCCGATCAGCCAGACCGTTCTGCTGAGGCGTGTACAGCACCGTCTTCTCATGCTTGATGTCGCTGCGGTTGAGGAAGTCCTTGAATTGTCGACCAGTGTACTCACCGCCATTGTCAGAACGCAGGCGCTTGATCGTCTTGCCCGTCGCGTTCTCCATTGCTGCCTTGAAGATCTTGAACTTCGACAGCACCTCCGACTTTGCCTTCATAAAGTAGACAGTCCCGTGGCGTGAGTAATCATCGATGAATGTGACGACGTACGTGTAGCCACCAGGTGTCTTAGTCTGCATCGGACCCATAACGTCCGAGTGCACCAGGTCAAGCACACCTGCACTCTTGACGAGCTTCTCCGGGTGTCTCGGGAAGTCGTCAGCTCTCATCTTGCTCATGCAGCAACCTGCGCACACGTGATCGGTCGACCCGTCGTCCGTCGTGCGAGGTACCCCATCTGCCATGGACAACAGCTGTTCGTAGCGCTTGAACGGGATGTGGCCGAGACGGGCGTGCACAACGGCCCATGGCTCCTTACGAGGTGTCGTCGCGACATGGCACACCTCGTCCCCCACTGTCTTCAGCTTGTAGACATTTCCAACGTGCTTGGCCTCCATGACGGTAGCATCGCGATAGCGAAAGACACACTTGTCCTTTCTGAACTGCGCGACGACGTCCTTCTCGGCCGGCTTCGCCACCGAGATGAGGCTTCCTCCAACTTCAGGGATGTACAGGACATCCGACAGCGTGACAGACGTCCCGTCCATCAGCTTCATACCGACGGTGGCCTTTGCAACTGCGTCGATCTTCGTGCCATCCGCGATCGTAATGCGGACTGGCGTCTTCAGCTCCTCCATGGACACAAACTTGTCCCGGACGCTGGTCATGTGCGAACTTGCACCAGAGTCGACTAGCCATTCCGATTTGGCCATCGCACTCGCAGCCGTGAACGCGAAGTCTGACGCTTGCTCTTGCGGGACTTGCCCACGTCCCTCGTCGGCCTTCTTCTTGCGGCACTCCATTTCCTTGTGCCCAGTCTTCTTGCAATAGAAGCACTTGCCGTTGAACTTGCGCTTGCTGTTGTCTCTTTTCGAGACGAACGCCTTCTGTTGAGCCGATGACACTTCATCCGAGGTCTCAACGGCGTAGGGCGTCTTGATCGTCACGGAGTTGGGAATCCGGTTGATGATCCACGCTGCTGTGTTGACAGCTTCAGCCCACCATTTCTTCTCGATGCTCTCATGGTAGAGCATACAGCGAGCCATCTCGACGAGACTCCTGTTCATCCGATCAGCCAGACCGTTCTGCTGAGGCGTGTACAGCACCGTCTTCTCATGCTTGATGTCGCTGCGGTTGAGGAAGTCCTTGAATTGTCGACCAGTGTACTCACCGCCATTGTCAGAACGCAGGCGCTTGATCGTCTTGCCCGTCGCGTTCTCCATTGCTGCCTTGAAGATCTTGAACTTCGACAGCACCTCCGACTTTGCCTTCATAAAGTAGACAGTCCCGTGGCGTGAGTAATCATCGATGAATGTGACGACGTACGTGTAGCCACCAGGTGTCTTAGTCTGCATCGGACCCATAACGTCCGAGTGCACCAGGTCAAGCACACCTGCACTCTTGACGAGCTTCTCCGGGTGTCTCGGGAAGTCGTCAGCTCTCATCTTGCTCATGCAGCAACCTGCGCACACGTGATCGGTCGACCCGTCGTCCGTCGTGCGAGGTACCCCATCTGCCATGGACAACAGCTGTTCGTAGCGCTTGAACGGGATGTGGCCGAGACGGGCGTGCACAACGGCCCATGGCTCCTTACGAGGTGTCGTCGCGACATGGCACACCTCGTCCCCCACTGTCTTCAGCTTGTAGACATTTCCAACGTGCTTGGCCTCCATGACGGTAGCATCGCGATAGCGAAAGACACACTTGTCCTTTCTGAACTGCGCGACGACGTCCTTCTCGGCCGGCTTCGCCACCGAGATGAGGCTTCCTCCAACTTCAGGGATGTACAGGACATCCGACAGCGTGACAGACGTCCCGTCCATCAGCTTCATACCGACGGTGGCCTTTGCAACTGCGTCGATCTTCGTGCCATCCGCGATCGTAATGCGGACTGGCGTCTTCAGCTCCTCCATGGACACAAACTTGTCCCGGACGCTGGTCATGTGCGAACTTGCACCAGAGTCGACTAGCCATTCCGATTTGGCCATCGCACTCGCAGCCGTGAACGCGAAGTCTGACGCTTGCTCTTGCGGGACTTGCCCACGTCCCTCGTCGGCCTTCTTCTTGCGGCACTCCATTTCCTTGTGCCCAGTCTTCTTGCAATAGAAGCACTTGCCGTTGAACTTGCGCTTGCTGTTGTCTCTTTTCGAGACGAACGCCTTCTGTTGAGCCGATGACACTTCATCCGAGGTCTCAACGGCGTAGGGCGTCTTGATCGTCACGGAGTTGGGAATCCGGTTGATGATCCACGCTGCTGTGTTGACAGCTTCAGCCCACCATTTCTTCTCGATGCTCTCATGGTAGAGCATACAGCGAGCCATCTCGACGAGACTCCTGTTCATCCGATCAGCCAGACCGTTCTGCTGAGGCGTGTACAGCACCGTCTTCTCATGCTTGATGTCGCTGCGGTTGAGGAAGTCCTTGAATTGTCGACCAGTGTACTCACCGCCATTGTCAGAACGCAGGCGCTTGATCGTCTTGCCCGTCGCGTTCTCCATTGCTGCCTTGAAGATCTTGAACTTCGACAGCACCTCCGACTTTGCCTTCATAAAGTAGACAGTCCCGTGGCGTGAGTAATCATCGATGAATGTGACGACGTACGTGTAGCCACCAGGTGTCTTAGTCTGCATCGGACCCATAACGTCCGAGTGCACCAGGTCAAGCACACCTGCACTCTTGACGAGCTTCTCCGGGTGTCTCGGGAAGTCGTCAGCTCTCATCTTGCTCATGCAGCAACCTGCGCACACGTGATCGGTCGACCCGTCGTCCGTCGTGCGAGGTACCCCATCTGCCATGGACAACAGCTGTTCGTAGCGCTTGAACGGGATGTGGCCGAGACGGGCGTGCACAACGGCCCATGGCTCCTTACGAGGTGTCGTCGCGACATGGCACACCTCGTCCCCCACTGTCTTCAGCTTGTAGACATTTCCAACGTGCTTGGCCTCCATGACGGTAGCATCGCGATAGCGAAAGACACACTTGTCCTTTCTGAACTGCGCGACGACGTCCTTCTCGGCCGGCTTCGCCACCGAGATGAGGCTTCCTCCAACTTCAGGGATGTACAGGACATCCGACAGCGTGACAGACGTCCCGTCCATCAGCTTCATACCGACGGTGGCCTTTGCAACTGCGTCGATCTTCGTGCCATCCGCGATCGTAATGCGGACTGGCGTCTTCAGCTCCTCCATGGACACAAACTTGTCCCGGACGCTGGTCATGTGCGAACTTGCACCAGAGTCGACTAGCCATTCCGATTTGGCCATCGCACTCGCAGCCGTGAACGCGAAGTCTGACGCTTGCTCTTGCGGGACTTGCCCACGTCCCTCGTCGGCCTTCTTCTTGCGGCACTCCATTTCCTTGTGCCCAGTCTTCTTGCAATAGAAGCACTTGCCGTTGAACTTGCGCTTGCTGTTGTCTCTTTTCGAGACGAACGCCTTCTGTTGAGCCGATGACACTTCATCCGAGGTCTCAACGGCGTAGGGCGTCTTGATCGTCACGGAGTTGGGAATCCGGTTGATGATCCACGCTGCTGTGTTGACAGCTTCAGCCCACCATTTCTTCTCGATGCTCTCATGGTAGAGCATACAGCGAGCCATCTCGACGAGACTCCTGTTCATCCGATCAGCCAGACCGTTCTGCTGAGGCGTGTACAGCACCGTCTTCTCATGCTTGATGTCGCTGCGGTTGAGGAAGTCCTTGAATTGTCGACCAGTGTACTCACCGCCATTGTCAGAACGCAGGCGCTTGATCGTCTTGCCCGTCGCGTTCTCCATTGCTGCCTTGAAGATCTTGAACTTCGACAGCACCTCCGACTTTGCCTTCATAAAGTAGACAGTCCCGTGGCGTGAGTAATCATCGATGAATGTGACGACGTACGTGTAGCCACCAGGTGTCTTAGTCTGCATCGGACCCATAACGTCCGAGTGCACCAGGTCAAGCACACCTGCACTCTTGACGAGCTTCTCCGGGTGTCTCGGGAAGTCGTCAGCTCTCATCTTGCTCATGCAGCAACCTGCGCACACGTGATCGGTCGACCCGTCGTCCGTCGTGCGAGGTACCCCATCTGCCATGGACAACAGCTGTTCGTAGCGCTTGAACGGGATGTGGCCGAGACGGGCGTGCACAACGGCCCATGGCTCCTTACGAGGTGTCGTCGCGACATGGCACACCTCGTCCCCACTGTCTTCAGCTTGTAGACATTTCCAACGTGCTTGGCCTCCATGACGGTAGCATCGCGATAGCGAAAGACACACTTGTCCTTTCTGAACTGCGCGACGACGTCCTTCTCGGCCGGCTTCGCCACCGAGATGAGGCTTCCTCCAACTTCAGGGATGTACAGGACATCCGACAGCGTGACAGACGTCCCGTCCATCAGCTTCATACCGACGGTGGCCTTTGCAACTGCGTCGATCTTCGTGCCATCCGCGATCGTAATGCGGACTGGCGTCTTCAGCTCCTCCATGGACACAAACTTGTCCCGGACGCTGGTCATGTGCGAACTTGCACCAGAGTCGACTAGCCATTCCGATTTGGCCATCGCACTCGCAGCCGTGAACGCGAAGTCTGACGCTTGCTCTTGCGGGACTTGCCCACGTCCCTCGTCGGCCTTCTTCTTGCGGCACTCCATTTCCTTGTGCCCAGTCTTCTTGCAATAGAAGCACTTGCCGTTGAACTTGCGCTTGCTGTTGTCTCTTTTCGAGACGAACGCCTTCTGTTGAGCCGATGACACTTCATCCGAGGTCTCAACGGCGTAGGGCGTCTTGATCGTCACGGAGTTGGGAATCCGGTTGATGATCCACGCTGCTGTGTTGACAGCTTCAGCCCACCATTTCTTCTCGATGCTCTCATGGTAGAGCATACAGCGAGCCATCTCGACGAGACTCCTGTTCATCCGATCAGCCAGACCGTTCTGCTGAGGCGTGTACAGCACCGTCTTCTCATGCTTGATGTCGCTGCGGTTGAGGAAGTCCTTGAATTGTCGACCAGTGTACTCACCGCCATTGTCAGAACGCAGGCGCTTGATCGTCTTGCCCGTCGCGTTCTCCATTGCTGCCTTGAAGATCTTGAACTTCGACAGCACCTCCGACTTTGCCTTCATAAAGTAGACAGTCCCGTGGCGTGAGTAATCATCGATGAATGTGACGACGTACGTGTAGCCACCAGGTGTCTTAGTCTGCATCGGACCCATAACGTCCGAGTGCACCAGGTCAAGCACACCTGCACTCTTGACGAGCTTCTCCGGGTGTCTCGGGAAGTCGTCAGCTCTCATCTTGCTCATGCAGCAACCTGCGCACACGTGATCGGTCGACCCGTCGTCCGTCGTGCGAGGTACCCCATCTGCCATGGACAACAGCTGTTCGTAGCGCTTGAACGGGATGTGGCCGAGACGGGCGTGCACAACGGCCCATGGCTCCTTACGAGGTGTCGTCGCGACATGGCACACCTCGTCCCCCACTGTCTTCAGCTTGTAGACATTTCCAACGTGCTTGGCCTCCATGACGGTAGCATCGCGATAGCGAAAGACACACTTGTCCTTTCTGAACTGCGCGACGACGTCCTTCTCGGCCGGCTTCGCCACCGAGATGAGGCTTCCTCCAACTTCAGGGATGTACAGGACATCCGACAGCGTGACAGACGTCCCGTCCATCAGCTTCATACCGACGGTGGCCTTTGCAACTGCGTCGATCTTCGTGCCATCCGCGATCGTAATGCGGACTGGCGTCTTCAGCTCCTCCATGGACACAAACTTGTCCCGGACGCTGGTCATGTGCGAACTTGCACCAGAGTCGACTAGCCATTCCGATTTGGCCATCGCACTCGCAGCCGTGAACGCGAAGTCTGACGCTTGCTCTTGCGGGACTTGCCCACGTCCCTCGTCGGCCTTCTTCTTGCGGCACTCCATTTCCTTGTGCCCAGTCTTCTTGCAATAGAAGCACTTGCCGTTGAACTTGCGCTTGCTGTTGTCTCTTTTCGAGACGAACGCCTTCTGTTGAGCCGATGACACTTCATCCGAGGTCTCAACGGCGTAGGGCGTCTTGATCGTCACGGAGTTGGGAATCCGGTTGATGATCCACGCTGCTGTGTTGACAGCTTCAGCCCACCATTTCTTCTCGATGCTCTCATGGTAGAGCATACAGCGAGCCATCTCGACGAGACTCCTGTTCATCCGATCAGCCAGACCGTTCTGCTGAGGCGTGTACAGCACCGTCTTCTCATGCTTGATGTCGCTGCGGTTGAGGAAGTCCTTGAATTGTCGACCAGTGTACTCACCGCCATTGTCAGAACGCAGGCGCTTGATCGTCTTGCCCGTCGCGTTCTCCATTGCTGCCTTGAAGATCTTGAACTTCGACAGCACCTCCGACTTTGCCTTCATAAAGTAGACAGTCCCGTGGCGTGAGTAATCATCGATGAATGTGACGACGTACGTGTAGCCACCAGGTGTCTTAGTCTGCATCGGACCCATAACGTCCGAGTGCACCAGGTCAAGCACACCTGCACTCTTGACGAGCTTCTCCGGGTGTCTCGGGAAGTCGTCAGCTCTCATCTTGCTCATGCAGCAACCTGCGCACACGTGATCGGTCGACCCGTCGTCCGTCGTGCGAGGTACCCCATCTGCCATGGACAACAGCTGTTCGTAGCGCTTGAACGGGATGTGGCCGAGACGGGCGTGCACAACGGCCCATGGCTCCTTACGAGGTGTCGTCGCGACATGGCACACCTCGTCCCCACTGTCTTCAGCTTGTAGACATTTCCAACGTGCTTGGCCTCCATGACGGTAGCATCGCGATAGCGAAAGACACACTTGTCCTTTCTGAACTGCGCGACGACGTCCTTCTCGGCCGGCTTCGCCACCGAGATGAGGCTTCCTCCAACTTCAGGGATGTACAGGACATCCGACAGCGTGACAGACGTCCCGTCCATCAGCTTCATACCGACGGTGGCCTTTGCAACTGCGTCGATCTTCGTGCCATCCGCGATCGTAATGCGGACTGGCGTCTTCAGCTCCTCCATGGACACAAACTTGTCCCGGACGCTGGTCATGTGCGAACTTGCACCAGAGTCGACTAGCCATTCCGATTTGGCCATCGCACTCGCAGCCGTGAACGCGAAGTCTGACGCTTGCTCTTGCGGGACTTGCCCACGTCCCTCGTCGGCCTTCTTCTTGCGGCACTCCATTTCCTTGTGCCCAGTCTTCTTGCAATAGAAGCACTTGCCGTTGAACTTGCGCTTGCTGTTGTCTCTTTTCGAGACGAACGCCTTCTGTTGAGCCGATGACACTTCATCCGAGGTCTCAACGGCGTAGGGCGTCTTGATCGTCACGGAGTTGGGAATCCGGTTGATGATCCACGCTGCTGTGTTGACAGCTTCAGCCCACCATTTCTTCTCGATGCTCTCATGGTAGAGCATACAGCGAGCCATCTCGACGAGACTCCTGTTCATCCGATCAGCCAGACCGTTCTGCTGAGGCGTGTACAGCACCGTCTTCTCATGCTTGATGTCGCTGCGGTTGAGGAAGTCCTTGAATTGTCGACCAGTGTACTCACCGCCATTGTCAGAACGCAGGCGCTTGATCGTCTTGCCCGTCGCGTTCTCCATTGCTGCCTTGAAGATCTTGAACTTCGACAGCACCTCCGACTTTGCCTTCATAAAGTAGACAGTCCCGTGGCGTGAGTAATCATCGATGAATGTGACGACGTACGTGTAGCCACCAGGTGTCTTAGTCTGCATCGGACCCATAACGTCCGAGTGCACCAGGTCAAGCACACCTGCACTCTTGACGAGCTTCTCCGGGTGTCTCGGGAAGTCGTCAGCTCTCATCTTGCTCATGCAGCAACCTGCGCACACGTGATCGGTCGACCCGTCGTCCGTCGTGCGAGGTACCCCATCTGCCATGGACAACAGCTGTTCGTAGCGCTTGAACGGGATGTGGCCGAGACGGGCGTGCACAACGGCCCATGGCTCCTTACGAGGTGTCGTCGCGACATGGCACACCTCGTCCCCACTGTCTTCAGCTTGTAGACATTTCCAACGTGCTTGGCCTCCATGACGGTAGCATCGCGATAGCGAAAGACACACTTGTCCTTTCTGAACTGCGCGACGACGTCCTTCTCGGCCGGCTTCGCCACCGAGATGAGGCTTCCTCCAACTTCAGGGATGTACAGGACATCCGACAGCGTGACAGACGTCCCGTCCATCAGCTTCATACCGACGGTGGCCTTTGCAACTGCGTCGATCTTCGTGCCATCCGCGATCGTAATGCGGACTGGCGTCTTCAGCTCCTCCATGGACACAAACTTGTCCCGGACGCTGGTCATGTGCGAACTTGCACCAGAGTCGACTAGCCATTCCGATTTGGCCATCGCACTCGCAGCCGTGAACGCGAAGTCTGACGCTTGCTCTTGCGGGACTTGCCCACGTCCCTCGTCGGCCTTCTTCTTGCGGCACTCCATTTCCTTGTGCCCAGTCTTCTTGCAATAGAAGCACTTGCCGTTGAACTTGCGCTTGCTGTTGTCTCTTTTCGAGACGAACGCCTTCTGTTGAGCCGATGACACTTCATCCGAGGTCTCAACGGCGTAGGGCGTCTTGATCGTCACGGAGTTGGGAATCCGGTTGATGATCCACGCTGCTGTGTTGACAGCTTCAGCCCACCATTTCTTCTCGATGCTCTCATGGTAGAGCATACAGCGAGCCATCTCGACGAGACTCCTGTTCATCCGATCAGCCAGACCGTTCTGCTGAGGCGTGTACAGCACCGTCTTCTCATGCTTGATGTCGCTGCGGTTGAGGAAGTCCTTGAATTGTCGACCAGTGTACTCACCGCCATTGTCAGAACGCAGGCGCTTGATCGTCTTGCCCGTCGCGTTCTCCATTGCTGCCTTGAAGATCTTGAACTTCGACAGCACCTCCGACTTTGCCTTCATAAAGTAGACAGTCCCGTGGCGTGAGTAATCATCGATGAATGTGACGACGTACGCGTAGCCACCAGGTGTCTTAGTCTGCATCGGACCCATAACGTCCGAGTGCACCAGGTCAAGCACACCTGCACTCTTGACGAGCTTCTCCGGGTGTCTCGGGAAGTCGTCAGCTCTCATCTTGCTCATGCAGCAACCTGCGCACACGTGATCGGTCGACCCGTCGTCCGTCGTGCGAGGTACCCCATCTGCCATGGACAACAGCTGTTCGTAGCGCTTGAACGGGATGTGGCCGAGACGGGCGTGCACAACGGCCCATGGCTCCTTACGAGGTGTCGTCGCGACATGGCACACCTCGTCCCCACTGTCTTCAGCTTGTAGACATTTCCAACGTGCTTGGCCTCCATGACGGTAGCATCGCGATAGCGAAAGACACACTTGTCCTTTCTGAACTGCGCGACGACGTCCTTCTCGGCCGGCTTCGCCACCGAGATGAGGCTTCCTCCAACTTCAGGGATGTACAGGACATCCGACAGCGTGACAGACGTCCCGTCCATCAGCTTCATACCGACGGTGCCCTTTGCAACTGCGTCGATCTTCGTGCCATCCGCGATCGTAATGCGGACTGGCGTCTTCAGCTCCTCCATGGACACAAACTTGTCCCGGACGCTGGTCATGTGCGAACTTGCACCAGAGTCGACTAGCCATTCCGATTTGGCCATCGCACTCGCAGCCGTGAACGCGAAGTCTGACGCTTGCTCTTGCGGGACTTGCCCACGTCCCTCGTCGGCCTTCTTCTTGCGGCACTCCATTTCCTTGTGCCCAGTCTTCTTGCAATAGAAGCACTTGCCGTTGAACTTGCGCTTGCTGTTGTCTCTTTTCGAGACGAACGCCTTCTGTTGAGCCGATGACACTTCATCCGAGGTCTCAACGGCGTAGGGCGTCTTGATCGTCACGGAGTTGGGAATCCGGTTGATGATCCACGCTGCTGTGTTGACAGCTTCAGCCCACCATTTCTTCTCGATGCTCTCATGGTAGAGCATACAGCGAGCCATCTCGACGAGACTCCTGTTCATCCGATCAGCCAGACCGTTCTGCTGAGGCGTGTACAGCACCGTCTTCTCATGCTTGATGTCGCTGCGGTTGAGGAAGTCCTTGAATTGTCGACCAGTGTACTCACCGCCATTGTCAGAACGCAGGCGCTTGATCGTCTTGCCCGTCGCGTTCTCCATTGCTGCCTTGAAGATCTTGAACTTCGACAGCACCTCCGACTTTGCCTTCATAAAGTAGACAGTCCCGTGGCGTGAGTAATCATCGATGAATGTGACGACGTACGTGTAGCCACCAGGTGTCTTAGTCTGCATCGGACCCATAACGTCCGAGTGCACCAGGTCAAGCACACCTGCACTCTTGACGAGCTTCTCCGGGTGTCTCGGGAAGTCGTCAGCTCTCATCTTGCTCATGCAGCAACCTGCGCACACGTGATCGGTCGACCCGTCGTCCGTCGTGCGAGGTACCCCATCTGCCATGGACAACAGCTGTTCGTAGCGCTTGAACGGGATGTGGCCGAGACGGGCGTGCACAACGGCCCATGGCTCCTTACGAGGTGTCGTCGCGACATGGCACACCTCGTCCCCCACTGTCTTCAGCTTGTAGACATTTCCAACGTGCTTGGCCTCCATGACGGTAGCATCGCGATAGCGAAAGACACACTTGTCTTTCTGAACTGCGCGACGACGTCCTTCTCGGCCGGCTTCGCCACCGAGATGAGGCTTCCCCAACTTCAGGGATGTACAGGACATCCGACAGCGTGACAGACGTCCCGTCCATCAGCTTCATACCGACGGTGCCCTTTGCAACTGCGTCGATCTTCGTGCCATCCGCGATCGTAATGCGGACTGGCGTCTTCAACTCCTCCATGGACACAAACTTGTCCCGGACGCTGGTCATGTGCGAACTTGCACCAGAGTCGACTAGCCATTCCGATTTGGCCATCGCACTCGCAGCACCTGCTTTGAACTAGTTTAGTGACGTGCTTAGCTCGCAGTGGGGCAACGAAGCAGGTGAGTAGTGGCGGCCGTGGCTTGCAGAGGGCAGTCCACTTGATCTTCGCTTGGCAAAATGAAGACTGTTTATTTGGTTTTAGTGTTGTTTTGTTGGTCTGCTGGCTGGCATCAGCGCTACGTCAGTATGAAAAATGAAAATCAGAAACTTAGCCCATTCGCAGGCTATATACAGCAACGGGCAGTTGAACCTCGACTTTGGTGTTGCCATACTGGCAACGGCCTTGTCACTCGCCCCCATGCCGGTTGCTGTTTAGCCTGGGACGAACTCTCGGACCCCTACGTCTTGCATCGTAGAGGCATCGCCATCGGACGGCGGTGGATCGACCTTGTAGCTAAGGCAGAACTCAGCCAGCACTTGTTGCCATTGACGACCTCGTGCAGAGATTCCTGCTGGGTGAGAGAGGTGCTTGTTTCAGTGTGTGTACTATTATCGGCCTTCCCCGCAGCATCGCCTGGTACTTCTGCAACATTGTCACCACCATCATTAACTCCTTCTCCTTCGTGGAGTAGCGTTTGAGCTTGCAATGTGTGTTGCGTAACTTGCGACTTCTTCTTCTTCCTGCTGGATCACTCCACCAATTGTCGTGTCCGCAACGACAGTGTAGATGTCGAATGAAGGGTCTGGTGCACGCACCAGGATCCTTATTGAACAGCTCAAAGTGAACGCGAAGTCTGACGCTTGCTCTTGCGGGACTCGCCCACGTCATTTGTATGTACGCACCCGTAGTCAAATGGCTACAGTGGGAAGAAAGAAAACTTGATCCGTGGGGAGCGAAGCCAGGAAGCCGAATCGCATGGAGAGGTGTGAGTAAAATGCGGTGAAGACGAGTGGTGCACTGGTGGTATGCGGGAGTAAGGACGCAGGGTTAACTGGGGCGAGCACTATGCTGAAATGCCTCTATGAAAGGAGAAAACGGAATGTATGCGAGAGTGTTTACGCTGGCGTTGGACGGATACAACGAATCTGAACAGGTAGGTCATGGTCATTATTTGGAGATTAATCAGTGTGG